>CABFOS010064095.1:2468-13648 GCA_900660315.1 Diretmoides pauciradiatus | reverse complement strand
ACAGCTCTGAAGAAGGCTGAAGTGACAGCCAAAACCGTCAGCAGGTAACAACCTATGCAAAAACTAAATTATCTGAAAATAAGAAAACTAGTTACTATATATATGAAGAAAAAATGAACCTTTTCAATCTAGTTGACCAAGGTTTGCCCCAACAGCGATTAGAAAACAGAGGTCTAAGGCCCAGTCCACACGATCACGGGTATTTTTAAAACCAAACTCTTTTGGCCTCCAGTTTGTAAAAAAATCTGCGTCCATCCAAGCGGTGTAATAAAAATACCTCCGTCCACATGACACCGCAAATTCCACTCAAATCGTCTCACACACACTGGATCGGGTAATGGTGCGTTCCAGTTGTGCTCGGAAGTCGGAATTTCCGAGCTCCGAGTCGGACATTTCAACTAGAACGCCCCCTGAAGTCAGAAATCCTGTTTCTCTTGTAACTGTTTCACATTCAAGTCAGTCATGTACATGGTACTGTTCAATACCTATCCCTGGACATTTTTCTGCGCTGTTTGTATGTGTAAAAACCGCCTAGAGTGTCGTTATCAAACTACTATTGCTAACAACGGCTAGCAGTGGCTAACCGCTAGCCCCATTGTTTCGGTGCCCGAGCGGTGGAACGCGCCGGAGATGACATCTTTCCGAGGTCCAACTTCTGACGTAACTTGAACGCACCATAAAATAACACAGCTGTTTTCTGTTTACCGTCGCACACTGCGACGTCATACAATGGAGACGAGACCAAATAACTGCGGTTATCCTGTCCACACGTAACTGCTGACACCGGACTTTTCCAAAAAGTTCACCCTGGACCCCGGTTACAAATAACTCCTCCGGGTATAGGGGCTCAAAACTGCCATTACGTGTGGATGAAAGGCCAAGCCGTGAGCAAAAAGTCACGGTTTCATAAATACCCGTGTTGGTGTGGACGGCCCCTTAGCATCTTAAGACCTACTGGCACCGTATGCACACCCCGCACTCATTTCCAAACACCTTCTCGTTTCCATAATCAAGTTGTTTTGCGCGGGGCTCGGAGAGATGATCCAGATTGCCTTCGAGCCAAGATGAATGCTTTGTAGAGCTGAATAAAACGAGTTCCACTGACCCCGGTCGATTATGTGGTTTGAAAAAAATGCTGATTGGTATTTCTCTTACTATACCTAGCCCAGATCCCCCCGGCTTGCTTATTCAGATTTTAACTTTTATTTTTTGTATAGCCTACAGGTGGCTTAATTTCTCCAGTAGCTCTCTACCCACCCACGCGGTTACATTTATGCGAGCGTTGCCCTTCTTCGTCAAGTGGAAAGAATGTGTTATTGAAATGACCATTGCATAAGTAAAATCTTTTTTAGAATGCAAAGTGGGAGGTAGTCTGTGCATTTTAAAAGAGCTAGTAAATTATTCCGAGTACCCTTGAGCTTCCAATTCATTTGTTCCGAAAGCTTATTCCTCTCAAGTGCTTAACAAAAATACCATTTGAATAATTGCACCGGATATGTTTTCAAATTTCACTGTCAGTGAATGGCAAATTATGGAGATGTGTATGTTGAATAGAAGCAGAGTTCTTCAATGGGGTTATAGTATCTGGCATTTAGGAAACCGTCGATGGATACTTGTATCCGGGGGCCGTTGGGATGAAATTATGCTGAAAACTCTTTATTTACCAAGATGTCTATTTACATCTTTTTGTTTTTTCACAATTCTCACCCTTACCTGCCAAGCACTGCACAGTCAGGCTCCTGCATATGTGGCTGAACTACTCCACCCCTTACTCACCGGCTCTCTCGGGTCAAGCACGCTACATTTGTATTCTTGGTACATGGTGTTTTTGGTGTATGGTTTTTATTGTTTTATTGTATTGTATTATATTGTATTGTCTGTATTGTTTTTTATTATGTACCTGGCTCGGGTTGCCAGCTCATCTTTTAGGATTTTTCCCTATGTTGTTCATGGCCCCTGTAAAGCGCTTTGTGTCTTGTGTCTGTGAAAAGCGCTGCACAAATAAACTTTACTTACTTACTTTTCTTTTTTCAACTGCAACACACACCGTGCTGACAGACCACGTACTGCTTTGGCACACTGGATTTGTATCCTTAGTGTGTGTGTGTGTTTTAACCCCATGATTTGACCTTCCAGCTGCGCTCCCACTAAAAGCAGAAGTAGAGAGGGGGAAAAAACTCTGCTCCAGAAGCAGCCTCCCAAATCCCAAAGCCTAAACAGAGGAAAGAAAATAAGCAAAGATAACCTTAAGATTCATCCTTAGGCGCGTTGAGCCTAGTCGGTTCTTCTACCAGACTCTTTCCCAGTCGGCCTTTTTCCTCCTGCCTCCACCTCTTCGGGATGCAAAAGACCCCTCCGTCTCACCTCCCTTTTCTGCCCACACACTGTGTGCTCGAGCAGGAATGCAACACTGGAAAATGTCAAGATGCCTCCTGGCTGTCTCGTGGTGCAGGCCGGGATAGGATGTTCAGCATTAGCTTGATTGATTTTTCGCTTACTTCATTTTTCTGCACTATCTTGCCACTCTATCTCCCCCCCCTCACTCCCTCCTCTTTTATAAAATTATTGCTTATAACGTCTTATCATTAGCCCTTCCTCCTCGTTTCCTTCCTTTCACTTTCTCCTCGATTGGAATCTTGCCAGCCGATGCCATTATATCATAAGTAACTGTAAGTAAACCCATATGAGTGATCCATGTTCTTTCCCGTACATCATACAGTCTACCCACAAGAGTTTATATTCTATTTTTATTTGTTTGTTGCTACTACAACCTAATTTACTCTTTACAATAACAATATGTGACATAGTGGGGGGAGCTGTGGAGCTCTGATTCCCAGTAAGAGGGCCTGGTGTGGGGCTGGGCAGCTGACTGTGGGCGGGTGAGTAGGAGGCACGTGGGTGGGAGTGTACAAGAGGCATTAAGCACTAATGGCAACATTTAATGGTGCTTGTGCATGTGTGTGCAAATTGGTCATAGAAAAAGAACTACCACAGACAAATCTGGCTCCCAGCTATGTCTGCAATGCTCACTAAAGTTGGACTGCATGTCTTCGTGGCATGCCCAGAATTTCAGTGAGAAAGGAATAAGAAAGAAAGAACTGCAAACAAACAAAAGAGAAGCTGTGTATTGTGGCGTTGTGCACCGATACAGCCCTCATGGCCTCCATACCCTCGTCTCCTCTCGCTCACTGCGGGCCACAACCACATCAGGTGCACTCTTGGTAAACTGACACACACACACACACACTGTTTCTCTTCTCACCCTGAGAGTGCCAGGCCGACACACAGCAGGGATGCAGCGTAGCGATGCCTCAGCCGCTGACTGTGCCCTTTGCAGCCTGGCCTTGAACACATAAACATGATGAATGATTGAACAACAACATACAGTATACTGTATGCAGCATATGTGCGCATGAACCATATCTTGCCCTGGTGTTACACATTCTGTAGTGGATAGCACACAGTCGCCCACCACTGTCACTGCCTATGGAAACAGAGAAAGTAGTTCCCCCTAGTTCAAAACAGTTATTTCTATGAGATTTTGTGTCACATTCACTCAAATCTCTCTCACTCTTTCTCTCTCTCTGTCTCTCTCTCTTTCTCTCTCTCTGTCACACACACATTGTTTACTGAGACATCTGTGGTGAGGTCATCATATTGACTCTGTACATTATAAAACAAACAGAAGCACTTTGTCACACATATGCTGCTCAATACACACACACACACACACACACATACATATACTGTGAGAAAGAGATCATTCATATCAAAACAGAACAGAAGGATAGAGGGAGGGAGGGAAAGAAGGAAAGAACATAGGAAAAGATAGAAAGAATGAACAAAGGGAAAGACTGAAAGCATCCATGTAGGAAAAGTCTAAAAGAACAAACATGGGGAAAGATAGAAAGAACAGATGTACGGAAAGATTGAAAGAATCAATGTAGGGAAAGATTGGAAGAATCAATGTAGGGAAAAATAGAAAGAACATGGGGAAAGATAGAAGTAAGCCTTGGGGTCTGTAGTAAAGCACAGCAAGCCGCCGTGCTGAGCTGCTGGTTGAGTAATTCATAAGGTGCAGAGAGACCGAGTTGAGTCTACAGAGACGGAGCAGACAGAAAAGCCGGCAGCTCTGCATCGAGACAGTCCATCTGTCTGGTGGACAGAAGTTACCCTTCACACAGGAGGAGAACTCAACTGACACAGACAGTGTGACTCGGCCGGACCCAGGGGGGTTATGAATCATCCATCTCTCTCAGAATCAACAACCAGAACGACTTTATTAGCGTCACAAGCGGGGATGTAACTAACCTGGTTTCTTTCCACCCTTTTATGTGCTCAAATAGAGTTCAGCACCTTCACCAGCTGGTGTAAATCTTCATTATGTAGCTAAGTAAGTAAGTAGATGTATGGTATTGCCTAAGCGGATACTAATCGGAATTAATATAAAATGTACACAGAAGGTTTAATGATGCATTTACCGATATACTTTAACAGAACAAAAGGAATTAAAATAAAAGGCGACCCTCTTTCTACTACAACCATATCTATAGTGCATTATAAGTGCGCTCATTAATGCACACCCAACGCCTTATGACTATGCTTGTATCAGCACTCATAAAACATTCTACATATTATTTATGGTTGTCAGAAAATTCATCATCTCAACAGCCTCTGGTCCATAAGATGCTTGTAGTCATTATTCATTTTAAGTTATATCTCTGGTGTTTTATGAGTGCTGATAAAATGCCTCAGTGAGCATGATGTGTTCCTATATAAGCATAGTCATAAGGCGTTAGGGTGCATTAGAACTCCTGACGAATTCCTTATGTATAAACATTCACACCACCCAAAAAAATAATCAAGTAAAACCTTTCAGGGATTTACAGGACATTTTTCCAGCCGTGTTCAGTTTGGCGGGTTGATATTCATCTTTGTTGCTCTTTGTGAAATAAATGTACAAAATATGCAGCAATGCAAATTTCTCTTGATATGGAAATATTTAACATCTTCAATCTTCTTTTTTTGACCTTCGAGACATTTATCTTTTTATGACAACCTCTCTTCGGCTACCAAGTTGTTGTCTCTTCGGGACTTTGTCGAGGATTTTCTTTTCAAGTCTTCTACTGAGGCAAACCATCTAAGTAACTCATTTCAGCTCTTTACTTGAGTGAGTCGTGATTTTTATTGGACTCTCCCTACTGCTGTCAAGTGCCAACCACTTAAAGGGATTTTTCAACCTGGACCCTATATTTTCCCATCATTATGTGTCTAAGTGACTAATGGGGACAACAATTTTTGAAATTGGTCCAGTATTGAGCGAGCCATTAGCTGTGAAACCGGCTGCAATGTAACCCAATTGGGCAATCGCGCCCCGTCGATGTATGTCCTCTAAAAGTGCTTGTTTTTGCCACTGACAGGTTCAGATTGTTATTAGAAGTGTCTGAGAACATAGGAAGACAACGCTGGAAATCAGCTTCATCAATCAGGAAGTGGTAAAAACAAGAACTTTTAGAGGACGTACATTGCAGCCCGTTAAGGCTAACGGCTCGCTTAATACTGGAGCAATTTCAAAAAATGTTGTCCCCATTAGTCACTTAGACACAAAATGATGGGAAAATAGGGTCCAGGTTGAAAAATCCAGAAGTTACCCTTTAAGGCCTCCACAAACCAAGCAGACGGCAAAGAACAAGCGCCGACCAAAGCTGACAGTCAGATCGCTTTGTGTCACCTCTCGCCACCTCATGTCGGCTGTAAAAATTGCACTTGAACACACTGCACAGATGGTCAGCTGACGGCCGACATGCATGAGGAAATAACTCTCCATACCAGGAAGTGGCAGTAGTCTTTATTTGTACTTTTTTTTACGGAAGTTCCAGGATCGTGAAAATATAAACAAAGTAGCGTTCGCTCGCCCCTTAAACGGTTTCGTTACACGAATCCAGAACGTCTGATAAAAAGTTGCAGCTCGCACTGCCGTTGTCTTCTGTGTGTGACCTCTTGAGAGAGATGTTTGCTTACTTTGTTCACTTCCGTTTCTCTTCTCATGCACTGATTCACTTAAACTGAGAGTGAGAGCTCTCACTGACGGCCGAGACTCATTCGATCACACACACACGCACACACACACACACACACACACATTGCTGTTGTAGATGCTTGTTTGGAAAGGATATGCACTTATGATTTCTGGTGACTAGTAGTTCTCTTGACAATCTCGGAACCCAGATAACGATATCAATATACATAACGATAGTAGACTCTGGGATCAACGCCCGTTGTGTCTGGGTTATCTGGTCTAGCCAGTGGATCCAAAGAACAACTTCCTCTTCCGGCCGCCGATCATTTAGTTTTTACAGCCATTTTTTATATCAAACTTTTGCCATATCCTGTCGGCAAGATAGCTAACACATCGCGTTTGTTAAGTAAATACGTTAAACAAAGCAATCGGACTGTAATACAACCCGCGGATAGCGACTTCCTCTTCCGGGGACCGGGCATCCGCAGGCCGTTTTACAGTGTGATTGCTTTGTTTAAACGCTGAAAATGTGTTAGCTTGCTTACCGACAGGATATGGCAAAAGTTTGATATAAAAAAATGACCGTAAAAATTAAAAAAAAACCTAAATGATCGGTGGCCGGAAGAGGAAGTCGTTCTTCGGATCCACTGACTAGACCGGATAACCCAGAACTAGTGGCCGTTGATCCCAGAGACTCAACCGGTCGTGTCTGGGTTCCGAGATTGTTCTCTTGACTACCTAGGTTCAATGCACTCATTGTAAGTCGCTTTGGATAAAGGCGTGTGCTAAATGACTATAATGTAATGTAATGATAGGGAAATGTGCATGGATCTGATTGGGGGTAATTGTTCAGCTAGGTCTTTAGATGTGAATGGACACGACTTCAGCGGGTCACAGTGTGGGCGAGAGCTAAGTGGATATCACTATATGAAATCATAGGGATTTTTTTTCTTTTTCATTCTCAGTGGCTTGAGAAAGAGAAAATTGAAAGCCAGTGCCGCTCTCTTTTCCTACAAGTCCTATTTCTTTTTTGGCTCTTTGTCTGTCGATCCTCTTCATGTAAACTGACATCCTCCAATTCAGTTGAAACGGTGTTTTTACTCCAAAACTGCAGACTCTCGTTAATTTACATACACTTTGCTTCCGGGGGGGAAAAGGGAAGGCAATTTCGCTGTCAAAACATATAAAGGCGGAGAGAGGAACAACGGTATTGGTCTTCCGCCCTGTGCTGAAGCCCGGTAGGTCATCAGATGGAGGCCTGACGCACACGGAGAGAACAGGCCCGGCATTGAGCTCCGTCGAGCCCCACTGCCGCAGTGCCTTTCTGGGAGAGCTGAGAGGCCAGGAGGCTTGCCTTGTCCTGGAGCTCTGCCAAGCAGGCAATCAATGCAGCCTGGAGTCAGTGGAAACAAGAATTGTAGCTCCTTTTTCTTTCTTTTTTTCTCCTTCCTACTTCGCCCATATGTCTCTCTGCAGAGGAGGGATAAGGAACACCCATCTTGGAAATGATTCACTATTGTTCCCCTCAGTTCACCTTTTTTTTGTTTTCAGGGCTCTCTCCAGTCTCCGCTGAGCGTACATGAATCCGATCTCTCTTTATTTTCCTTACCGCTTTGCTGAAATGAGTCGCTCATGTCCGCCAGCCAGCCACTGGATCATAGCTCATCTGAGAAGGGGGGGGGGAGAGACGCTAATTTTAGTGGCTGACCCAATTCCATGCTGAATGAAATAAAAACATATACAACATGATATTTGTTTATGCTCTCTGCGGAGGGCCCGGGGCCAGATTGTTGAGAGGCGAACTCAAACGAACGAGCGCCTCCTGTTTCATGCTGCGATGAGAAACCGAGAAGCCGCGCATTGTGTTTCCACTTCAACTTTCCCCTGGATGACCTCTTCCGCTCGCTTGGTCCTCGCTTGATCTGGAGGGCTCTTCTTCTTAACGGGGATATACCGCCAAATAACTTCATGGTCTATCATCAAATAACCTAATAATTGGGGTGTCCCATGGTTAATAATGCCCTGTAGCAATTGATGATATAATTATTAACTGTCAGACAATCTAATACCTTTTCAAAATGTAATAGAAATGGTCATCTAAACATTTTGTTCCTCTGAATTTGACCTGTTAATGTAATTAGTTGCCAGTTACATTACATTACATTATTACATCAATCAGCCATAATTTGTGTAACATATTTTTAACTGATGTAATAATAATATTGTTTATTAAAGTTTAAGGTTTTTAGATGTTTTGTTTTCTTATGATTTATCACATTATTTATGAAGTCATAATGGCGCACTGGCTGATTATTATCCCAAAATGTATTAGATTAACAGTTTTTATTACATTTTCAACTCATTTTAAAGTTATTTTCCTACAGTTATTACCTCCACCCAAGGACGAAGTCCAGGGCAAGAGGTAATGTTTTCGGTCCCGTCCGTGTACAAGATTAACCAAAAACTACCAGACTGATTTTCATGAAACCCGGTGGAAGGGTGTAGTATTGGTCAACGACGCCCCCGTGAAATTTTGGGATGCATCCGAGTCACGGGGCGCTGTGTAGGGCGCCACGTAAACAGGAAATCAGCTCTAATTGCTTAACGCATCATCCCTTTGACATTCTACTTAATATTCATTTTCCCTAAGGGTCAATGGGCACAATTTAACAACGTCAACGTCAACGTAACCTCATGTAATCAGGAAGTGAGGTCTAATAGCTTAACGCAGCATCTGATTTTCATAATACCCGCTGGATAGGTGCAGTTTGGCCCAAGGAAGAGCTATTACATTGTGGAGTGGATCTGAATCACAGGTCACCGCGTCATGCATCCTGAGGTCTGCGCTCTCTGAGCACCTTTCTAGTTACATTATCAGTTCCTACAGGCTCCAACACCTCGCGTAATTAGATAAGACTTCTCATTCTGCTAGATGTTAAACTACACAAGTGCTAATAGCTCAATGATCATTGTATCACACTGTGAACGTCTGCGTGTGAACAGGCTAGGCACCACTTGCCACCACACTGATGACCAGAGTAAAATGAATACAGCATAGCATACAGTAAGGCTACGTCCACGCACTTCACGCTCAACTCCAAATTACTGCAGATATCAGTATCAGTTGACAGTGATATGGATCAGACATGTATGTGCAGAGTTACAATAACATTTGTTTTTGTACCTGTGCTGCTCCTGCTTGTTTTAACTACATTTAGGTTACGTTATGTGCCTTCAAGGTTTGACTGAATTGAGGTCTCAAGTTGGCTTTTCGGTTTTCTTTCCATTATGTGTCTTCCTCTGTGGTAATGCTAGCTCAAGCTGCCAGGGTGCCAAAATTATGACAACTGTCTCAGGTGAATGATGTAAGGTTTCCTTGTAGGTTGCATATGTTTTGGAATCAGATTTTGTACCATGTGTGAATGAAGTGTGACTCTGTGAATTGTGACTATGTAATTCAGAATTCTGACTTCATTTATTATTGCGGTTGTGATTTAGAAACTCAGAGTTCTACGTTTATTTTCTTACAATTGCAACTTTACATCTCAGACTTTTTTCTCGCTATTGCAACTTCATAACTAACAATTCCGGGAGGAGGGAGGGTTCTTGCGTTTGTGACTTTTTCACAGACGATTCACATGCCAAAATGCACAAACTGGCAGTGTCAAAACAACTACCTTGCTGGAGATGGCTGGCCTGCTTGTTAGATCATAGTTGCAGAAGTCAGAGTTACTACATACCAATTGTAAGAGAAAATATCTGAATTATAAAGTTGCAATTGTGAGAAATTAAGTGAGAGTTCTGAGTTAAACCACAATATGAGATGCAAGATGCAATTCTGTGCCATTACGTCCCAATTACAAGAAATAATGTTGGAATTCTGAGTTCTAAAGTCTGTTGTGAGCCTAGGACACTAGCATTATCTCAAAAGGGGGGAAATGATGTGTGGTAGTTTTGTACGACATTGGTCATCTTTACACAAAATATATTCAAAAATAATCATTTTCACCTACTTTCCCTGTTTCCACAGGAAGTGAACCTGGTGGGCGACAGCTAAACATCACTGTGCAGCGCATTAATGCGTGGTACAGTAGCTCGTCTGAAATTTTTCCAAAAGTAAATCTTACTGCATCAGCTTTATTGAGTTCATATTTCATTTTTAAAATGAATCAATGGCCATGTAATAAAAACCACTAACAATTTTTTTTATTCCTAAAAGGTCAGTCTTTATACTTTGGATAATGCTTGTGATGCTTATTATCACTACTATACGTGCATGCTATCACTCAACATAGTGTATGGTAAAGTGTTAGCATGGAGCCTACTATCCCTCAACATAGTGCATGGTAAAGTGTTAGCATGGAATCTACTATCACTCAACATAGTGTATGGTAAACACATTTTGGTGTCTATGTTCTCATCACTTAACAGCTAACAAGACAATCTCCCAAAAACTTGGTGTATTCCTTTAAAGGTAATAACACACAGGCAACACTTTGAGGCAGTGTAGATGGAACAGTTTTGGAGGAATTATAACCTAATGACCTACTCTAATTTTCCGAGATACTTTGTTTTGTTATGGCCTATGGTATCCACATTGCAAACAAACAATTAATATGACTTGTTTTCCCTTCAGTTTAAGGGGAAATAAGTATTTATGGGCTTAGTTTTGCTGAAGGGCACACTCATACTCAAGAGCAAAGCAGATGAAAATCATATGTTTAGCTTCTGTGGCTGCATTGCGATTTTGCAGCTATTCACCTTGAATAAACCTTTTTCCTAGGTATGTATGCTGAGAATTTTCCATAAACGGTTCTGCACAACCTTTAGAAAACACAGAAACTGGTTCATTGGCAGTTTATTTGCACATTTTACGTTTTATATTTCAAAGTTAGTGCATTTTAGCATGTTTTCTACCTCTTTCAGTATATTTTATATTCATACTTAATATTATTCATACATTGTACAGCTCCTTGAAATATATATATTTATATTTATTATTATTATTATTATAATATTTTTTTCTTTTCTACCGCTTCTGTTATTTTGCAGATTAAATGCTGTAATTACATTTCTTATACTTTTCATTTATATAATTCGATACTTAACACATTCTAGTGTTGACATTGTTACGTTACATAAAGGTCAGACCTCCATAAAA
>CABFOS010063969.1:0-11207 GCA_900660315.1 Diretmoides pauciradiatus | reverse complement strand
TAGTGAGGCTTTTCACCAACACCAACAAATTTCCACATGGGTGAGGCTCCGGAGCTCTGGAGCTGTACACTTGCCAGGAACAGCACGCAGGAAGTCCCACATCACCAGTGTTTCTATTTCCCGATGTTGGGTTGGAATGACCGAAATGCTCTTTTTCTCCCGAGTGAACTCACAGTTGATTGCTGGTGAATTGTCCTGAGAGTACATGATACTGTATACATCCCACACACTCTCTCACACAGACACAAACACTGAAAAATGGATGAAGAATATACCCTTGTTGTATGAAAAACACTATCATAGCATATTTTTTAATGAATGACCAACAGTTTGAAGTTTATGCACTTTGCTTGTTCACAGAGCGGACGTGCATATATAAATAAGTTATATAGCAAACCATAAACCTATATCAAAGTGCTGCATTGTTGTAGCCAACTTGATTTACCCCCCTGACACGTCTTCCTTCAGCATAACACACAGTATGTCAGCAACATGTAGGTCAGAGCTGAAAGGACCGGGGGGAGAGCCTGCCAGGGTTTTTAGTAGCCTTGTAAACATAAAAGTCTGCTTGTAAAGTTTCATTAAGTGCTAAAATCTCTAACAACTCATTTCTTTTACTGTCACTCCGTGGAAAATTACAGAGCTGTTGATGTAAAATCCTGCGCTGATGGACAAATCCTCTCTTGGTCTTATAACATGTTGACTGAGCTTTACTGTAGGCTGGTCCACACCTTGAGCTCAGTGCTACCGGCTGCATGGTTTGTTGTGGTAGAGGCAGAGAGCAGTGCTGAGGCTGAGCCCACTGTCCGTCTGAGGCAACACGTTACCACTAGAGGGCAAAGCAGCTCCAAAAATCTCTCATGACTCATGCCACCATTAGTTGTTTGTGACTGTTGAGATAGTAGAGAGGAGAAAAAAAGACTGAAATGTTTGGCAGATCACTCAGTTATCAGGATGTAAATGATAATTACTTTATTACAACATACACAATACATAAATCCTCAATAAATTGAAAGTGTTTGTTAGAGGAACAAGCTGTTGCACTTTCCTTTATAAGACCTTTACATCAAGATGGCCTTATCATGATTGATTTTCGATGAGGTATAACCTCTTTCATCTTGAAACTATCTATGATAGCCTGTTTGTAATAGATAGTGCTTTTGCATAGAATACGACAGGGGTCAGTGCGCCCTCTTTGTTTTTAGTTTCAAGATCTTAATCTTTGTCTCAATTGCTGTGCAGCTGAAGTTGGATGGAAACAGGATTGTGATGCCTATAAATAAGACAACTAATATCCTTCATAAACGCAGAGGGTGCTGAGATGGATTGTATTAAGTGTTTCCTGTCAGGGTGGGATGTTGGCATGGCTGTGGTATGGAGCTGGATCCCCTGGTCTGCAGCTGCTCCTCTGAGTCTGCTGCTCTCCCCTTGGCTGTGCTGTGCTCCATCTCTGCTGCTCTGAGTCTGGGCCTCAGGCCCCACAGCCACCTGGGCCACAGGGAAAAGGAATGCGCTGACTTTATGATGCACCGTAAATCAGAGGAGCCACACAACAATCCCAGCACTCCCATTGGACAGCACTGCACCTTAAAAGCCCTGCCCACTCTGAACCCCAGCCCCATGCAAAAGGCATGTGGAAACATAGCACGTAGAATCACACAGAATCAGTCTGCATGAAGATATGCTCTGCAGTGCTATGTTCTCATGTACCACTTCTCCAATCACCTCTGTGGAGGTCGAAGAGGTCTAAGCAAGGCAAGACAGAGAGCAGAACGGGTTGAAACTGAGTGCGGAGGAGCCCTATCCCCTTAAGGCTGGTGGGAAGCGAGTTGGGGGCATGGAGGGGCTGAGCACCGAGGCAGACGGCTATAAGTGATTGCAGCTGCCGCTGAGGCCTTGAAGTTGGCTACAATAACATCCAGCCAAGTCAGGCAGATGACAAGGTGTGAGAGAGCCTGTTTGTTTTAATCCTGCTGTAGGTGCCAATTAATACGTGAGACTGTTTGGATAAACACAACAACAATGGTGGAATCCGCTGTGTGTTGTAGAGTTTGTGGATCTATTATCATGAAAGGGTTATTTCTAAACGTTGGACCTTTGCTATCATTCTGGGAGAATTTGGCAAAATTACATTTCTTTATACTGTACAGTTGCAGATCGGCAACAGTGGTAAGATTTCCCCCCTATCGTTTAGGAAAAACTCCATTCTCTGCATGTCAGTGTCCCTGTGGTTAATCCGCGTTGTAGCATTCTGTCTTTTTATTTTGTACTTAATTATCCAATATAGTTCAGCCTTAGACGATGCGGAGTACATCCATGATGCATCACACTGGGAGCTACTCCTGTTCACCATACAGAGCTCCTATTCACCGTACAGATCTCCTATTTCCACTTCTCGGGCGGCGTGTTCTCGATCAAGTACGACAGAATGGCGGGATTTACAGTACAGCAGTGCCAGCAGCAGAGAGGTTGGTGGGGAAAGAGGCTTCATTTTTCTCCCCAGGACTAAGTTCTCTGTGCAGTGTGGGACAGGACTAATGACAGTCATGTTAATGATGTTGACACTCCCACCAGCGCCAGCCAGAGTACAGTAATGAGGGGAAGTAAATAGCAGGTAGCTGACAACATGGCTGCTTCCGCTGCCACACAACTAATGATCCCTTTCACACCCCCTGAACATACTTTGTAAAGATGACAGTGCACAGTTTAGGGGGGTAAATCCTGCCTTTCTTACTCCTTCACTCTACCTGTCATTGAAGTACACCTCTGTTAAAACATGATGGACCATCACATGTACATCTGTATCGTGCTCATGGATATCTGAGATCCTAAAGAGAAAAGAGCCCACAGAAAACGATCTGCTGCACTATGTACGCTTGATCTTTCATGAGGGATCAACCCTGCTCATCCTGTGAAGCTCAGTGGGTAGAGCATGGCATTAACAGTTTTCCACTTGACAGAAATAATATGCTAATATAAGGGATATGCTGTTATTAAAGGCATGGGATACACGCAGCCATGCATATACTATGTGTAAAACTGTACAACTCCAAACTGGTTGACAGCCTCTTAGTTTATTAAAACATCTTTTAGAAAGATCTTTATTTATTTTTTGGCAGTGCTGTCCAAGAAATCATTGTATCTGATAGCATTGATCTGACTTTTGGATCTGCAGCCTTCCTTCAAATCGATACAATAAGATATCAGTTCCCTGACTGGAAGTACTAAACAAAGCACAATGCAAACTGACACCATGGAGAAAGAGGGGGAGGGGGGGGACAAAACCAGTGAAAGAAAAATGAGTGGTGTAAGTCCTTTGGTTTACCTGCTGTGCTCCTCTCATATGTGGGGGCATGTGTCTCAGTGACCTCGCTCTGAACTCCAAAGTGAAAAATTCATTCACCTCAGGAGTGTCTGTACAGCGTGTGAAGATTGATGCGTGCGGCAGAACACATGAGTAATGATGTCAACAGTCATCTCAGCAGTGGCAGCCATTATTATCGTCTCCACCAAGAAATGACACCATGCCTAATCCGATCCCTAAACAAACTATCACAGCCAACCGAAGATCTCTGCCATGCTACATGAAAGAAAAAATTACTTATTGAGATCAGGAGGAACGTGAGATCTCGCTCGGCGCTTCAGTATTAATGGTTTTCCCAAATGGAAACGATCCCCATGTTTCAGCGGCGTATTTCAAGTACAGGATGTGGTGGATGTTCTGCCTAGCAGCATGTGATACCTCATGTGATGAGTATCAACCTCC
This sequence comes from Diretmoides pauciradiatus, assembly GCA_900660315.1. Classification (NCBI taxonomy): domain Eukaryota; kingdom Metazoa; phylum Chordata; class Actinopteri; order Trachichthyiformes; family Diretmidae; genus Diretmoides; species Diretmoides pauciradiatus. The sequence continues at coordinate 7,441 of CABFOS010063969.1, read as the reverse complement.
TTTGCCATTGGTTGTGCTTAAAGCCACGGAGCATTGCAAAATGCATGAATCTACCCCACCAGCCGGGGGCCTGAACGCCTGGCGATGACACCCGCTATATGATCAATGTGGAAAAACACAATAGGCCCAATGTTTTAATAGCCAGAGAATAGTCTACATCACATTAGTGCAACAACATGTCATATAAGACATTAATGCACATTTGTAGCAATGTGTGACAGCTTTTCCAATGCATGTCCAAGTCTCTTTTTATGACTTATCCCAGTATTTCTATTTATTCAACATTTTAGACAGATATACGAAAAAATGCAGCCCAATGTCCTGGAAGAAACTAATAACAAAACAATATCAGACTTGAAATCGTTTTTGAATCTCACGCAGAATTCAGGACCAGGTTTTGTTTGTTTGTTTTGTGTGTGTGTGTGTGTCTCAGTTAGAGAGACAGACAGACAGACAGACAGACAGACAGACAGACAGACAGACAGAGGGGGTGGATGAGATGGGTGGTGGGGGTGGAGTTTCCATCAACACAGTGTCTGTAGAGGCGCAGGGACTCTCTGACCCTCCTGTGAACTTTCAGGGGGGTTGCAGGCCACCGTAGAGGTCAGAGGTCAGAACTCATGCTCATCACAAACAATGCAGTGCTTTGCCCACAGCGCAGAAGGAAGACAGTCACCACAGGACACTCATGTGAGCCTGAATGTAATTATGTTAAACCTGTTTTGGACTGGAGGTTTTGTCTGCGTTAGCAAATATATAAACAAAACAAATCTTTCACAGTAAAATACATTAAATTATGAATGTGCAACATTTCAAATGAGGTCACCATATTATACCAGCTCACATTTCGAAAATGTCGGCCTTTTTCCCCAAAACAAGGAGAACGTCATGTTTTTAATTTGCATGACTTTCGAGTGTGTGTGTGTGTGTTTTATACCCCTACTGCTGTTAGTCAGAAATATAACATGTCAGCATAGGTTTCCTCCATCAGCGTCCTTTCACATGTTGAGCATAACCTGCATCCTCGAATAAAGAAGCCTCACCAAATAATAAATCACTGTACATTGTGTAAATGTTAAAGAGTGATCCAAACATAGCATGTAGTGAGTGGTAAAATGTTGGGTCAGCACCGAGCTTTGCTGAGAAAGGAGTGTTGAAACGTCCATTTTGCCCTTGTGCCAACATGTGCACCTGCTCAGTCCTGAATGGGAGAGAGCTGAAGCCGGATGGGGAGAGGACCGCCGGGCTTCATCGCCGCGTCTGCCGCTGTGCTGCTGAGGAGTGGGCCGGGAGGGAACCGACAGAAGGGATGTGTCTGTTGCGGAACGCTGGGAGTGACTAGCTCAGCTTTGCATGGCCCAGTCGTATGTCCCGCCTGTGTCCCCCCGAGGCCCCGGGAAACGCTGAGCAGCAGGAAACCGGCACACCAGAACCGACAGACCCCACGGTGCAGCAACACAACATGCCACCATCGCAGCCAGGCATATGCACACACAGCGCATGTGTCCGCACAAACACAAACACACACACGCCCTTCACTCTGTAGTACAATTGCTATTATTCATACTGTGAAAATATAAATGAAGGCGTTTGCATTTCTTAAAAGAGAACAGAAACTTACTGTGATATTTCCAATTATGGACGTATTTTATTCCTACCACCACTTTCTATTATGTGCAGTAAAAGCAGCTCGGGCGTGTGTTCCTCTGCTAAACCACTAGGGGGTAAAGCTCCCCACAGTAGATGGCTGCTGATCTACAGCATGCTGCAGGGCTAACTGCAACTAACCCTGTTCCCCAGGACCAGACCTCCCTCTGCTCTGTTATCCACGGGCCTAAATGAGCCAGTCCACCTCCGTTTGATTATCATGATGTAAAGCTCTCCTAAGTGGATTCTCCGCAGAGCACGGGCTTGTTATTGTAATGCGTTATCTATTTGTTTCTCTAGATTTCTTCTGCAGCATCAGGGAGATGTTGTCATACCCATGATGAACACCGTTTTCACTTGAGCCGTTATTACTAGTAACCGCGTGCGAGAAATGGAGATAAATGAGTGCGAATCCCCGAGCCCAGATATGCTACTATAAGCTTTCACCTCCCATACACCCCAACGCTCTGCCAACGACCTCCTCTCCACATGGGAGATGCACCATCTAACAAATGACCGGTAGGATTACACATTTTGAGCAACAGGGGAAATTGTTTTGCAACCACATGTTGAGCAGGCTCCACTAGAAGGAAAAGCATTTGCTGTGTGACTGCTTGGCCTCCGTAATCCTTATCTAAACAAGGGATGGGAAACTATTTCTGCACATCAAGAGTGTCTGTCTTTACTGGATTGGTCACACACTCACTGGTACTGCTGTTTAGCTGTCTGACATATGTGCGAGAGGGGGTATTCATCTTGATGTCCGGTGATGCGATGATCTGATGCTCCCCCAGCTTGTGTAAGTTACCGTTTAGAGTTGACACCGACACAGTGCCAGAGATATGAGGAAACAATCTGACACGAAGGGGCCGTAGGTGGCCCTCAATATGAATGATTGTATTTGAATAGGTTCCACACATCTGTTATTGTAAGTGAACTAATGCCCCGGACCCACTGCTGACCCAGTGCCCTCCTCAAACGCTCATGTAGATGTTTGACAGCTTAGATGAACATACGAAACACCACCCTGCATGCCAAATGACTGTCCACTGCCCCAATGAAAATAATCTTTTTACATCACAAGTCATATCTAATCCAATAAGAGAAGCAATTTTTGGCCCACCTTAACCCGGTGGTGAACTCTATAGTTAATACAGAGCGGTTATTATTTTACCATCAATCAACAGCCAGGCAGGCAGGGTGCTCTCTCACCTCACAGCACTGCCTTGCAATCTAATTGTGCCCGAGCTTCATCAGTTTCCAGAACAATCAATTCCTGCTCTCTCTGGATGCAGGCAGCCGTGCCCCGGACCGCTGCGCCGCCTTTAATATGAGCTTCATCTTCCAGGCCTCCTAACCAGAGAGCCAGGAGGCATCTTTCGCTGGCCTTCCCCGGCCCTGGCTTCAATCCTGTGTTCCGTCATCCTTTTCTTGTGGTATCTCTCTTGACAGGCCGAGTCTCCCTATGAAGCTTTGAAAATCGAGATGTGGCGAGAATGTGATGAGACCCTTGAGGAAGTGGCTGAACTTTTGAACTGGCGTGTGGGGACAGTCAGGGCTACACAGACAATATTAAGTGGCCTACTGCCTTGGAGCTGTCACTAATGGGGTAAACATTGACATACGAGCAGAGTCTCAAACAACCATTCATCTGAACAACTTCACTAACCTTGAGAGGATAGCAGAGAAACATCCTCCTGTCTGTGACAATTCACAACAAATATAGAAGAGATTACTTGAAGCAACACATTTCCAAGAGGGATCAGGGCAGCCAAGGCCAGACGCAGGGGAGCTGACATGTTGTTTTAGCATGAAGCTGCAGTGTAAAACATATAGTTGCATTCATATACACACCTGTACACCACCTAATATGGAATTCATTTGTATTTCAATAACACACTCTTCCCCCCCTGGTGTTTATGGATGTGCTTGTCAAGAAAAAGCTTCATATTCATTTATTTTGCTAATTCATGCATGAGTCTGACTATAATGACAGTAGATGTAATGAAGTAACCCTGTGATGTGCATCAGAACCGTCAAATGCTGCCTTTGGGTTTTCAGCTCACCCAATGTGGTAAACTTATTTGCTATACATACTGTATGTCATTGCTGAAGATTAAGACATATGGCTCTTTTAAAGCTGCTAACAATACCAATCAATAATCATGACTGTCCCAGCATTGTCATATTTCATAAATCAGGTCCATTGTTTTGAGGTGACAGTGATCATTGTCTCCACAGTCAAAGCGTGAATGCATGCAAATGATGCTTATCTTAATCACGGCCGTCTGAACTGACCACAGGAAAATCAATTATTGTATCGGCGCACCGACGCTCCGGGGGAGACTAGAGGTAATCCTGTACCCGGTCTGAGATTTTCAGATGTCATACTTACATACAGATGTCAGATGTGTGAGGAAAACCTTCACAATGTGTGACATGAGCAGTAAAGAATGCTAAAGAAGGTCACATGCAGGTTAAGACACATCAGGCTCAGGTAAGAGCCCTTCTGCACCTCCTCTGCTCATCTTTTCTTTGACTAGTCCAATGCAACGTGATATAAATGTGTATTTCATTCAGCCCACTTAGACTAAATTGTCTGCCGTTTGTATTTAACTGCAGATTTATGTTTAAGAGCACAGTAGGCTAACCTGCTTGGCAAACCGAGCTGGTTCGCAGCCAAGGCTATCTGTAGCAGTCACTGGGAATCAGAGGAATAGGTTGAGCAGGAAAACAAGGCAGAAAAAAACAACCCCACAAGCATTGTCACAAAGCATGCACTTTTTTTTTGGTACCAAATGAAGGAAACGTTCACATGGACACAAACTGGCCCCTGTGTCCGATGAAAGGTGGGTTTCCTCTTGAATACAGTAAGCGATGATGGACAAAAGTGAAATGAATAGCCCCGTCCCAAACACCTCACGGACACATTCATACACAAAAATAACAGAGAGGCTCTTCCTTGTGCTATTACACAAAACACAATTGAGAGTGATGCGTGCGCTGCAGTCAGGCAAAGGTTGAAGTACGTGGGAAAAAACGCACAAGCGCATAACTGCCTAGAGGCATTTCAGCGGGAGAACGATCCGTCACCGGACTTTGCAGAGCTGTGACAGAGCAGCTAAAAATGACAATCTAATAGCTGAGATGACATTTTGTTTAAAAACGCGATGACAGAACGATCCCGTGTCTCTGTAACTGTAGCTGCTGTTGGGCCAAGAGTCAGCCATTATTCTCCACTCAGCCGCCGTCTGTCTTGGTGGTCACTGAGTGCTGCTAGTAATAGGCTATGATGAGTTTGTATGACTTATGATAAGATCTTCCATGTCAACCGATGTCATGCAAATATTTATGTCAAGTAGGAGCAATTCAGTTTGTGAGCACTGCAGAGGCGCATGCTCTGATAGATGTCTATTCCCTGTTGGTGCCGGAATGATAGAATGTTTCTGAGGCCGTGGGCTACTTCCTCTTCCACTCCCCAGGCCGGGCTACCAGCATTGTGCCAGGGCACTGCCCCCTCTTCCTCTGAGAGATCCTGTGATTGAGAACACTGAGCACATGTTTACATTGGCCTCACCTCAGAGGAAAACAGACGATGAGAGAGAGAGTATGGCAGAGAGAGAGAGAGAGAGAGAGAGAGAGAGAGAGAGAGTATGGCAAGCCATTTTAACATTTAACAAGTAGCTGTAATTGCAATTGTAGATATCTACGATTCTATTTTGACATGTTACAATTCCAAGCCGAAATATCCATAATGTAATTTAGACTAGTTGCAACTATAATTGTTGATATCTACAATTCAATTCTCACTAGTGGAAATGTTCATTGTAGATATCTACAATTAGAATTGCAACTAGTAAGAATATAATTTCAGATATCTACAATTGAATTTCCACACGTCAAAATAGAATTACAGATATCTGTAATTAACATTTCCACATGTCAAAATGCCATCATGCCGCTGTAACATTTATTCGACTAGTCGAAATAATTTCGATATCCGCATATCATTTACATATATCCGCATATCATTAAATAGCAAGTTTGGGTACTTTTCCGATATCCGCAAAGCATTAGGATATATCCGCATATCATTAGGACATATCCATATATAATTGCGTACCAATTTTGGGTACTTAATGATATGCAGATATGTGTTAACGATATGCGTGTGTCCTAATGATATGCGGATATCGGAAATTATTTGGACTAGATGAATAAAAGTTACAACGGCATGATGACAAGCCGTTTTAACATTTAATCGTTTTGACGTGGAAATTCAATTGTTGATATCTGTTATTATTCTTACTAGTGAAAAAGGAATTGCAGATATCTACAATTGAATTTCCACATGTCAAAATAGAATTGCAACATGTCAAAACTGAATTACAGAAATCATTAATTAACATTGCAATTAGTCAAAATTACATTTCGATATGTGGAAATGTCATGTGATAGGAAATGGGTCAAATCGCGGTGTTCAGCGGCCTTCAGTGGCCTTCAGCGGCGTTCAATTGCCTTCAGCGGCCTTCAGCGGCGTTCAACGGCCTTCAGCGGCCTTCGGCGGCGTCCAACGGCCTTCAGCGGCGTTCAGCGGCCTTCAGCAGCGAACTGGCAGCGAACGATGCCCTGTTTTTTTCCAGACCTTCCTATCGGCTCGGGGCCCTTGAACGCCTCTTGTCCCTGGATGTTGTGCAGCTCTCTCTAGACTTTCCTGTCAGCTCGGGGCCCCTGAACGCCTCTTGTCTCTGGATGTTGTGCAGCTCTCTCCAGACTTTCCTGTCGGCTCGGGGCCCCTGAACGCCCCTTGTTCCTGGATGTTGTGCAGCTCTCTCCAGACCTTCCTGTCGGCTCGGGGCCCCTGAACGCCTCTTGTCCCTGGATGTTGTGCAGCTCTCTCCAGACCTTCCTTTTGGCTCGGGCCCCTCAACGCCTCTTGTCCCTGGATGTTGTGAAGCTCTCTCCAGACCTTCCTGTCGGCTTAGGGCCCCTGAACGCCTCTTGTCCCTGGATGTTGTGCAGCTCTCTCCAGACTTTCCTGTCGGCTCGGGGCCCCTGAACGCCTCTTGTCCCTGGATGTTGTGCAGCTCTCTCCAGACCTTCCTGTCGGCTTGGGGCCCCTGAACGCCTCTTGTCCCTGGATGTTGTGCAGCTCTCTCCAGACCTTCCTGTCGGCTCGGGGCAGCGTCTGGCAGCACCAGAGCTCTGGGTTTAATTCTAATCAGTCCTTGTTCTTGCTGTCGGATCCACTTTGTCGAGGAGGAAAGGCTATATTGAGTGTAACTTGATTACCCGCCTCCAGCAGATACCCTCCTTCCACCCCCTCCCCTTACCCAGGGGGGGGCGTATGTAGTAAGATTCAAGACGCTGTTATCCACCTATAATGAGGATAAATACTCCTCCATTGCTCCATTCATAAAATAATAATTCATGATGATCTTGGGTTCTCTAGGTTAACAGGCTGCTGTAGTTCAGCTAACATGCCCCGTGACGTCTGTTGTTTCTAATAGAACTCGTCTGTATGTTGACTAGACGTTTGAAAGGATGTACTCTTGTTGTTTAAGCTGGATGTGTCTCTTCTGCTAGGACCAGTAAACGGACACAGCAGGTTTTCTACAGGGCATCATATTTCTGCAGTTAATGTTGTGTTTTTTTACAGTGTAGCTCCCATCCCCCAACAACATGCAGCGTTTTACTTGGCAGGCGTTGCAAACCTCCCACCTCCCACCCACTCACCCACCAGGATGCTGGCCACTTACCAGACCCTCTTAACCAGAGGGGAGACCACTGGGGG
>CABFOS010063926.1:1667-17766 GCA_900660315.1 Diretmoides pauciradiatus | reverse complement strand
ACAAAATACAATGTAAAATGGCGTCTGTATGTCTCGTTTTACATAGCCTATGTACAACAACACATACAGACGCCATTTTACATTGTATTTTGTGGCACTTTTATACTTGGAAACGTATCTAAATATTTCATTCACTACCTAATACAAATACTGTCGTCTGCAAATACATCCTTTCCCCCCTCCCCTATTGATTGAAATATACAAACGAGGAAATACATTAGGCGTCATGGCATTGAAACATAGGCTATGTAAAACGAAATAAATTAACGACAAGTACAAGTAGGAACTCCGAATTTGAGTGGCGTTTCAACGGAAAACCCGCGACTTCCGAGTTGTCTCGAACGCACCATAAGCCTGCCTCTTTCTGTCGAGCTATGACAGGCAGCCAGGTCAGCACAGCAACATATCTCGAGTAGAAGAAGGAGCTGGAGAATAGCTAACCGTAAACAGCTAACAAACAGCTTTTGGAAGAAGGAGATACTCTCATTTGCTATCAAACTACGCTAAAATGAAGCGGCGGATAGACTTTGGGTTCGTCCTGGTGTACTTGTTATCTGCGTGTTGTTCGTGCTCGGCGTTCTATCTTCCGGGTTTGGCCCCTGTGAGTTTCTGTGAAGTAGGCAAAGGAGCCGACGACTGCCAGGTATCGTAAATTCAAACATCCTCACATATTCTTTCACCTGTAATGGGGTTTCCTGCAAAATATCACCACAGAATTGCCGTATTCACATTGTGTTTAGCTTCCTCTTTGGGCTTGCTAGCTAGCCAGTCTTCTTTAGGCCGCCGGCTATTGCCTGGATCGGAATCTTCTGATGCATCGCTAATGTTTCGTGTTTGTACTTAACTGCCATCGTCAAGGACACATGTTTAGCTAGTTAAGCTAGTATTAGCACAGCACATAAACTATGTGTGATAATGTAGATGATTGTACTGAAATCATCATGACTAGCATCTTAGCTAGTTACAGTAAATAGACAGAACCCATGTTATGTTAACAAATCACTACTTTTGGAGAGACGGGACAATATATTCTTTGGGATATACCCCGACTTAATCTTTGTATCCGACTAGTTCACATAACCCCTTTCTATTGGCGGGTATGGAAGTACCCATGACCACCTGAGTGGCTGCCATGGGCCCGTTCAAACCATCTGACCATACAACATCGTTTGGTTGTTGCTAGTTCCCCAGCTTTGTTTTTTAGCTCACCAGATGAAGACCGACAGACCAATTGGTTTTGCTTCTTTACAGACTCTCATCCAACTGTTCGTGAATCGCCTGGACTCAGTGGAATCAGTGCTGCCTTATGAGTATGATGTGTAAGTACAATTAGTTTTCTTCTTGATGCTTTTTGTGTAACTTGTATGAATTTATTGAGTCCACTACTAGATTATCAACTTCTTATACAGCTCCAATTTTGAATTTGTAAAAGGTTTGACTTCTGCCAAGATGACAAAGAAAAGAGGCCATCCGAGAACCTTGGACAGGTACTGTTTGGTGAAAGAATCGAGACTTCGCCGTACAAGGTGAGTGTTACCAGAATATCTAGTTCTATGTGGTGCTTATTGTTGTCAGTCTGAATGCTTGTTTGCGTGTTGAATCCTTATCAACTCCATCAATGTGTTAAATGTCACATTGCACTGACTCTCTGTCTGCCTTTTTCAGTTCAACTTCAAGAAAGATGTGAAATGTGAGGCGGTATGCACAAAATCCTATAAGAAGGGCGACCAGGACGATGCAACCAAACTGAATTTTCTCAAGAGGGGAATGCAGCTGAACTACCAACACCATTGGTGAGTAAAGCTCTATTTAAGCCTGCAAGAAAGAAAAAAAACTTGAAAAAGCAGTTTGTCCGGTTTAACCAAGGGTTGTTTCAGGATCATCGACAATATGCCAGTGACGTGGTGCTATGACGTGGAGGACAGTCAGAAGTACTGCAACCCAGGCTTCCCCATTGGGTGTCTTGTCACGTCAGATGGCCGAGCTAAAGATGCCTGTGTTATCAATGTGAGTCACGTTTTCTGCATTGTCCATAAACTATTTATAATAATTATATTACATTTCAGATAATTACCTCCGCCCCAGGACAAAGTCTGGGGAGGGAGGTAATGTTCTCGGTCCTGTCCGTTCGTTCGTCCGTGTACAAGATTACGCAAAAACCACCAGACCGATTTTCATGAAACCCGGTGGAAGGGTGTAGTATCGGTCAACGACGACCCCATGAAATTTTGGCGGATCACCGGGCACTGTGTAGGGCGCCACGTACACAGGAAATGAGGTCTAATTGCTTAATACACCACCCTGAATATGCATGCCCCCTAAGGGTCAATGGGCGCAATTTAACATGGCCGCCACTCAACGTCAACGCAGCCTCGCGTAAACAGGAAGTGAGGTCTAATGGCTTAACGTAGCATCCGACTTTCATGATACCGCTGGATAGGTGTAGGTTGGCCCAAGGAAGAGCTATTATATTTTGGAGTGGGTCTGAATCACAGGTGGCTGCATAAACAGGCGACATGCACCCTGCAGGTGATAAGCATCTGCGCTCTCTGAGCACCTTCCTAGTTAGTTATCAAGCATGTGCGCTACCTCTACCTTTTAATGTAAGGTAGTGGTTCTGAAACTGCTGCTTGGTGGAACTCAGTGTCCTTGAGATTCACCCAGGGGTACTCAGAAAAATCTGTATTTATGGTTTTGTTTTTTCATTTACCAAATAGCACAATTAATGTCTCTCCACGTGTCTGGAGGTCTACTGCAAAATGCATAACTATTTCAGGATCCTTCTGTGAGCGTCCTTAGAATTTGAGTTGATAACTACTGGTGTATACTTTCATGAAGCTAAGAATAAGATAATGTTTGATATTTTAATGTAATGTTTAACTTTAACAATACTTCTACAGTATGGTACTTGTTGGCATATACATGATATTAATATTAATAGAGTCTAACTGTGTTGAAATGATTTGAATGAAATGCTAAGTGTCAGATATTCACCATCATACAAATAGTTTTATCCCAACTACATTGAGGATTCTGAGTATTTTAAATTGAAAAGGGAATATTTTTCAGGCCGAGTTCAATAAGAAGAACACATTCTATGTCTTCAACCACGTGGACATCAAGATCACGTACCACAGTGGAGCAGCAGAAGGATGGACAGGTGCTCGGTTGGTGGCTGCCACTCTGGAGCCTAAGAGGTAAATGTGGGCTGGTAGACAGATATGTACATGTTACCATACTTTGCTTTAGGTCTAATCTGCTTCAACATTGCATGACAATACACCATCCAAATCTAACATTAAATTCATCAATTGTATAACATTGTAATATATATATTTTTTGCATAACAGTATCAAACATTTGGATGAGAAAAACCCGTCTTGTGATGGAGGAAGTCCAATGGAGGTCCCTGGAGAATTTGATAGTGATGTGGCGATAACTTACACCTACTCAGTCTCCTTTGAGGTATGCCTCTAAACTATATAGTAGGGAAGTTGTTTTTTTGTTTGAACTAGCATTAAAAAGGTCTTAAGGTTTTTAATTTTAATTCAACATGTAGTCAGTTTGCAGTTTTGTTTCCCCTTCATTCAGATTTTGCTAAAATGTACCATTGAATTGAACTATTGAATGGTGAAACCAGTATTATATATCAAACTGAACTGTTAGCAGTATCCTTACATTACAAATACTGTTTCATTCCATAGTCATAACAAATTACATGTAGTGCTGAGAATGACAGAACAATTGCAATGTGTGATATTTCTTTTCCAGTATTTGACGTATTCTCTTTCACAGGAAAACAATTCCATCAAGTGGGCCTCTAGGTGGGACTACATCTTGGTCTCCATGCCTCACACCAACATCCAGTGGTTTAGGTACGAGGGGATTCTTCACACAGTCCTTCATAGAAATGTCTCTCTGTTGGGGCTCTCTTGTACTTGATGCTTGTTGGTTGATTCTACATTATGTTCTGTTTTTCCAGCATCATGAACTCCTTGGTTATTGTCCTCTTCCTGTCTGGCATGGTGGCCATGATCATGCTGAGAACCCTGCACAAGGACATCGCCAGATACAACCAGGTGGACCAGGTAAAAACGGACACACTGCAGAGCTCTCCCATCAATCACTGCTCATTCACCGCACTTCTTGTTATTTTTAGCTACACTGGAGAGCACTGTGTTACAGCTCTGCAAATTAGCTATTCAGTTCCGATTTATAACAGAGGGTTAATTTGCAGCACACATTAGGAATACCCAGAAATGTAAATATTTTGTGACATTTCACAGGCAGACTTGATAAAGGTTCCATCGACCCCAGGAAAACCCTCTCTACCCTATGTAAGCTTATTGAAGGCCTTTTTGAACACAAACCTTTGCGGTAATTAAATCAGGTGTTTGGATGGGTGATTGAGGAAAGGCTCACAATAGAATAGGCAGTAAAATATGGTGTGGATCATATTGTGCAAGTTTCAAGACTGGGGGGGGGCAATGCTTACAACTAGGCTGAACTGTTCACACCATATTTTACAGCCCCTTGGCAAACTCACTGTATTTTACGTGGTATGACTCACTGCTTGGTGATTGGTTTACTTGACATTATATACAAAATGCCAAGTGCTTTCGTGATAGTTATTGGTGTTGTATCGCTTTCTGTCCCCCCCCCCCCCACCAGGAGGATGCCCAAGAGGAGTCTGGGTGGAAACAGGTGCATGGGGACGTGTTCCGCCCCCCCAGGAAGGGCATGTTGCTGTCTGTGTTCCTGGGACAGGGCACCCAGATCTTCATTATGACCTTCATCACACTATGTGAGGATTGTTTTACACAATAGGCTGGAAAAGGGTGCTATACCAATAAATCTTTAATTACTTACTTACTTACTAATAACTAAACCCCAACACTGTATTACACAATGGCATGTTTATGGGCTGCTATGACTTGAACTTTGCGTTTCCTCAGTATACACAACATAACCTACAACAAGGAGCGGCGGCAGGGTGGCAGGGCAAAGTGCAAACCAAGGAGAGTTTAGCCATGGAAGATATGCTGATATAGTTTTTGAGCTGGCTCAGCCTTGATTATGCGCCGTGGAGCTGAAATGCAAATGATTTCAAGCTCAGCCTAGCTGGTTTATCTCCTAAATCCTACTTCCTGTAATGTCCTCCAGTTCTGTTTTAGAGTGCTATCATGGTAGCGGACATCCCTAGAGGGGATGTCAGTAGAACACTAACGTCAAAACACTCATGTAGAGGGGGTTATATCGATTCAAAACCAGATAGTTATAGGAGCTTCTAAAATATATAGAACTATATTATCAATCAAGAAAACACATTTTCAAGCCCCTTAGATTATTTTAAAAGTCTGAAAGGAGTAACGTGGTTAGAAAAAAAAGAAAGTATTCATATTTCAGTACAGAATTCACAGGGGTTCTGCCTGTATTTATGCACTAATGACTGTTTGTCTTGCCCTGTAGTCCTGGCCTGTCTGGGGTTCCTGTCCCCTGCCAACAGAGGCGCTCTCATGACATGCGCTGTGGTCCTCTGGGTTCTGCTCGGAACCCCTGCTGGCTACGTGTCTGCACGCCTTTACAAAAGTAAGTACCAACTGACAAAAGCGTAGCGCAGTTCATTCCAGTATTTGGTTCAAACGACAGTTGTCTTCCATCTTCACATGATGTACTCACCTGTTCTCTTTCTCTCCTCAGCTTTTGGAGGGGAAAAGTGGAAGACAAATGTCCTGTTGACAGCGCTGTTGTGCCCCGGGTAGGTTAGCTTTCCACAATCGCTTAGGTTTCATTTGCTTCTTATGTGTCGTACTTAATTTCTGCCCTGGAGTAGTGGAGTGACAAACAGCTTCTGTCTCTGCCACTTTCTTTTGCCTCTCACACTACTGTCCTTACCCATCCCCTGTATCACTTTTCTGTGTTTTATTGTACTCCCTTCCCTTCCCTCCCCTAGGATTGTGTTTGCTGACTTTTTTCTGATGAACCTGATCCTTTGGGTGGAGGGCTCCTCTGCAGCAATCCCCTTCGGTACTCTAGTGGCTATTTTGGCCCTGTGGTTTGGAATCTCTGTGCCTCTCACCTTCATCGGCGCCTACTTTGGATTCAAGAAACCTGTGAGTTCGGCTGTGATATTATTTAACTTAGTGATTTGTTTAATTGTGATTGTAGGGTAGCATTCAGACAAACTAGACTCTATATATGTTTGATTGTTTTTTTTACTGTTGTCTGATTTTTCTATCTTTGTCTTTTTGCAGGCAATAGAGCAGCCAGTGCGAACAAACCAGATCCCCCGTCAGATTCCAGAGCAGTCATTCTTTACCAAACCTATCCCTGGTATAATCATGGGTGGCATCCTGCCCTTTGGCTGTATCTTCATCCAGCTTTTCTTTATCCTCAACAGCATTTGGTAAGGAGACAGGAGTGCTCTGTCCTGACTGATGAGTATTTCCTGTTTTTCAAGCTACGTTTATATTTAGCGAGACTAGCCCCGCCCACACTGCTAGCAGCAGCAAGGCCGATTTTGTTTTATTGTAAGTCAAGGGGGTGTTTGTGTTTCAGGTCTCATCAGATGTACTACATGTTTGGGTTCCTGTTCCTGGTTTTCATCATCCTGCTCATCACCTGCTCTGAGGCCACAATCCTGCTCTGCTATTTCCACCTATGTGCAGAGGTAGCGGAATGTTCCTCAAATAATGGCTCATTGAAATGGTCATTTTTAATAGTTTTCACAGATCCTTGTCCTAAATCTTTGCATCTAAAAGTTTCAATTGGAGAACCGCAGAGCCCTGTAACTGGAGATTTTCATTTACTACATCTAGATGTCATGATATGAATCTTTTTGTATAGGGTAAAATTACTGTCTATGTCGATAATGCGCTCTATTTCTGCTTTTCATATCTGGTTCAGGCTTCAATTACATGATCCCAACATGTGTTGTCTTTCTTTTTAATGTGTCCAGGACTACCACTGGTGGTGGCGCTCCTTCCTTACCAGCGGCTTCACAGCAGTCTATCTGTTTATCTACGCTGTCCATTACTTCTTCTCCAAGCTACAGATCATCGGAGCAGCCAGCACCATCCTCTACTTTGGCTACACCATGATTATGGTGCTCATCTTCTTCCTCTTCACAGGTGAGGTGCTTGAATTAACTGACACATGAGCCAATTTGACAACCACAGTACTGTCAGTGTCCCAGCCTATAACAATGATTCATTTATGTTTTATTGTGAAAGGGTGTTGTCTTGTTTGTAAGAACACAAGCTCTGTCCTGTCTGCTTGTGTCAGAGGCAGTTGAAAGGATCAGTTACGGGAAGGTGTGAGGCATGAGTGGTTCTATTTGCTCAGTGTTTTAAGAGTGCCATTAAGCTTATGTCACTCTGACTTCATTTTAAAGAAGCAGGATCCCCATCCGGTTACTTCTGACATCAGAGATTGTGAGGCAGCCTACGTTATTGTGCAACGTTTACTTCCTTGCTGTTTAGTCGAAGCTACGCTCTGGACCTATTGCTTTACTAGCAGCAAATAAAGTTAAAGATCATTTATTTGCAAAGGTCCTGTTTGAACTGTCGTCGCTCACAGTCTGTTTGAAGTGTAATGAAAGCAGACTGGGAAATGAGACCAGAATGTTCAAAGTCCCTCTAGGTGAAATCTATCTTGGGTCAGTTTGACTTATTTGGGTCAATTTGGTTTGTCTATGGTCACCCGTTGCCATGGGATATAATACGGATTCCTGACCATGGCAACCTGTCCATGCTGACACCTTCTAGCTGTATGACTAAGGATGTCTGGATCTAGCATACCGATGCTATCAGAACAGCGCATCCTCCGTTTCTGTCTCCATGCTAAAACATAAAAAGATGGACACAAGCTGACACGGTAACAGCACGTCCTGGCCCTGTCCAACACGCTTTTACACCCACACAGATGAGACGAGGGATGTGTACGTAAAGAGGATAATGTACAGGACTTGATAGCAGGTGAAGAGTCTTTACTTTCCCCCAGAAACATACAGAGCGCCATGTTGTCAGTTGATGACATACTTGCTGGTGTTTTATTGTCATAAGTTAGCCCATAGCCCCAGCTTTGTCACCGGAGCACTGTCAGACCTTATCGTAAGACAGGGCTATAAGCAGCAGTGGGAGGAGATGTCGGAACATCATCTCCAAGAAATAAATCCAAGGATTCAAAGAAGATTTTCAGTTTCCCCGCCCTTGCTCGCAGTTTTCAATCAAAATAATCCTAATCTGTCCCATTTCCTTTTTTTCAATAAAACTCTTTATGTTCATGTCTTTACTTTTCACCTCATCCCAACTTTGATCAAACTTAATTCTGGAGTGGGCTCCCTTTGAGCAGTCAGATAGGACTTTCACACCCAGATGAATTCATCCCCTCCCATGATTTGGACCAATCTGGCTTCTCCCCGGAGAGGAGCTCAGGCAAATATGCTCTCCAGATCTTCACCCTGACAAAATGTAGCGCTGATGCTTTTGCAGACTTGTGGATTCAGATTGCAGTCTCCTGCCACCTCTCTCAAAAGGAATTTATCAGGCTTTAAGAAGATGGAAATTGGTGGTGCTGCAATAGTAAGCCGGCTGTAAGATTTGACGCCTGGGTTATTTTTGGAGTCTGCTGCTGAAGTACCTTAACCTCAGTACCCGGCGCTCTTTCATTAGTTTTGTGTTTTTCATTTATATCTTGTCCCAACGTCCCTGAGCTGCATGAGGTCTGCATGTACAACCCCCTGTGGAGATGAAACAGCCAGATGTTAATAACCAACTAGTGCTTTCTCCATAATATAGGTGTTTTGAATATGTTGCTTGGTTCAAAGATTGCCAGTGTCATTTTAACTTTTGTAATAACATTTGTGAAATCAGTCCCCTAACGTTACTATTCTCTCTTCTCCATTCTCCTCAGGTACCATTGGTTTCTTTGCCTGCTTCTGGTTTGTTAATAAAATCTACAGTGTGGTCAAGGTGGACTAGAGGACTGGGGCAAAGACTGACTCCTTGCTCTCGCAGCACTGGCCTTCTCAGTGCTGGCTTTGAGAGGAAACGGTCTGAATAGACCTGAACTGAAATCATTACTTATCCTAGAAAAGACCTGAAGAGCAGAGCCCGTCCTCTTTTGTGCTTTCAACCTATGTTGCTATTGTTTTTAATTATTTTGTGTTCACTGTTGAGCGGTAATGTGTTTTGAGTGACACCTTGAACATCAGGTAGGGTTTCAGTGATGTGGCTGTCATATAGTAGTCAACATGTTTGGTTTGGTTTAACAGGAAAAGCTGAAATGTTTAGATTTTTCTTTTTCTAATGAAAATAAAAAGTCCTGTATTTTGCTTTTATATTTCCTTATGTCTAAATGTTATATTTTTGATTTTCTTTTTCACCACCTCCGATGTAATAATGAAATATATATATATGTATATGTATATATACACTTAAAGAATGTCACCATTGAACTGTTCGTTAATTATTATTTTTTGTAATGTTTGTTGGAAGTGAAGACAGGGCTATAAATTCTTAACTATCAATGGCCTGTGTTGTATAAAACGCTAACATTGCTACGACACATATCCATTTTCTCTTATTTAATGGCTACATTAAAATCAAATGGTAAACTTTGTAATAAAGCACATCTGTATCGTAGAAGATTAGGCTACAGCTACATTCTACATGTAAGTTTATCTCTTAATGACATGCCCTGTTTGTTCACCCACGGGAGAGATACTCACTACGTTCAACAAAAAGGAGACCATGAATTTGCTGATGAAGTACACAGATGCACACTTGTAGATGTTAAAGGAAGGGGTTACTGAACTGCAGGTACATAACACGCTGCTGCCTTTTGCTTCTAGCAGTGTGGAGTCATCACCCAAGGTGATAACATTTTTACAAATAAATGCATTTAATTAATTGGAAATGGAGGCCTCATTTCTTTATCCTATTGCCCATTGTCGACTTTTGTGAATCTGGCCAAAAGTTTCAATGTTCATCTGCCTCCTGCTACTTGTAACTAGTCTTTCCTGGCTTGCTCCTGCATTGTGAACTACTCTGCAAGTAACCTTTCTGAGGCCCTACCTAACATTCTTGATATTGTTGCGCTTCATAAAATTAAAGAATCTAAACCTAAAACCTCATCTTGGCAAAGGAGCATTTCCGGGCCTAAAGAGACAATGTCGTAAGGCCCATAGCTCATGGAAGTCGAGGCAAGTGTTCTGTGAGATTCTAAGATGTAATGCAGACTAACAAAAAGGCATTTAATGATTTAAAGGTGACCGTTCTCTGCAACCTGACTTCTAAGCACCACCACAATTCCAAGATCTTGTTTAATGTTATTAATACAGTTGTTAGCCCCTTCCCCATATCTTCTTTAAAGGCCTCCTCAAAGAGGAATTTCAGAATGTATTCCTCCAGTGGAAGACATAAGGTTGCACATTTCACCCCCTTCCACATTGAGCTGTTTTGAACCAATCTCTCACTCCTGGAGGAAACTTTCATATAAAATCTTCCACATCTTTTTGATGTTCCCACCAAAGTATCCAAAACTGTGGGCCCTATCATTTTATCTACTGTGAACAGTTCTCTGACCTATAGAACATTCCTATGTTTTAAGCATGTGGTGGTTCAACCCCTATTTAAGAAACTTGATTTACAAAATTCCAATCTGGTTTAGACCACGTCAGCGATGAGACTGGTTTCCGGAAAGTCACAAGTGACGTCCTGCACCTGTTATCTTTTGACCACAGATGCAGGAAACTGTCAACTTTAGTTCTTTTAGATCTCAGTGCAGCATTTGATGTACTTGATCACACAATCCTACTGAACCGCCATTGAATTGACATCTCAGATGGCACTTCACTGGTTCAGCTCTTATCTCTCCAATGTTACATTTTCTGTTTCAATAGGAAATACTTGATCCTCCCTATATATATCCCACAGGGTCCCACAAGGCTCTTTTATGCAATTTCTTGTTTTATGTAATATATTTTTTCTTTACTTACTGCATGTTCTTATTGCTCTTGCTTTGTTTAGTTTGTTTCTGAAAAGCTGCTATGCAAATAAAGTTCTTATTGTTGTTATTATCATATTATTATATGCAATCCGTGGTGATTTCTACACTACTGCACAAATTGTCAATATCCCTCTACTACATGAACTGGTGAATGACATAAAGTTAAAAAACAGCAACTTATCTTTTAACTTGAATATAGCTTATTTTACACATTTTAAACTTTTATTAATAAACTGTATGCAGACAACTTTTGATGGTGGATGATGAAACATAAAATAATATAAACACACAATAGAAATAACAAAAATATGTATTTTTTAAAGCACTTATAAAATATTCATTAATTTCCCTTATTTGATGATATATTACATACATGAAAATACTTTTTGCCAACATATTGAAAATGGTACACATCTTCCTATTACACTGTTTTGATTGTCAACAATAGTACTATAGTATCTGTTCTTTGCAACTTATCTGTTATCACTACAAGGTTCGAATCAATCAATTTCACACACGCTCAACCTGTTGAGAACCTGTTTCCAACAGGTTTTCAAGGACCTCTCAGAGTCAATATTTATACTAATAATAATAACCACAACACCTGGAGCATCCTGGAGCTCGTTCTGCTTGATGCCTATATGCAGCAGAAAGCAAATGTGTCAGTCTGTCTTTCTCCAAAAGGGAGAAGGTGTGTGGGCTGGCCAATCATTTTTAAATAACACACACAATGTCATGATTCACTAATGGAATACTTTGGCAACAGATGAATTCCCCACCCAATTCAAATTATCACATTTCCCTTTGATGAGTTTTGAGGTACTATAAATAACGACATTAACAACAGCCTTTCCTTGGCTTTAAGCAAACAGTTTCCACATCACGAGGTATCTTTAGACGTTATATGTACACGTGTTCAGTGGGGCATCGAGGCATAGAATAAATGTGTTAGAGAGAAGATCCTATGACATGCAGCCTACATACATGGTATATTACTGGTGTTATGTGTGACCGGTATGGTAACTAACCCAAAGGGGCAGAGGTCGGATTCGAACCCCAGGCCCCTGCACCGAAAACCATCATGACAACCGACACGACCCCAAAAAACAACGGCTCCCTTGGCAGAGCTGTTATCAGAGTTTTATCTTTGAGGAGTGAGTTTCACCTGATCAACTTGCTACCACTGCCACACTGCCTTAGGAGGACTCACGAGCATCTACTCCATTACATATGATACACATGAAATACAGTCCATATGCACTGTAAGAAAGTGCAAAGTAACACTGAAAATGTGCTTCATCGTAGAAAGGCGGCTATTGAGAAGGCAGCAGACAGAGTGAAAATATACAATGACAAAGTAAGAAACAAATTTTACACCTCAGTTAAACTTAAGATAAGGGAAACAAAGTGGCTAAGGCAAACTTGTATGTGTAACTTCATTGGGGAGATGGAGTAGCCAACTTTCTTGTGTTGGGGAACTGACAGTCAGAATGAATCACTTCACAACTCATTCTTTCAAAAAGATACAGATTGAAAAAGCACTAAGAGCTAAAAAAAGACAGCGACAGAGACACAAAGAACTAAGGAATTTCAAGAATAGGAATGTGGACTATATATATATCAACACAACCATACCCTGAGTTCATCCGTTGCAGAGGCTGTTTGCTTGCACTGACACAAGGACACTGCATCAGTGTAATCAGGCTGTATTAATGGGAATATACACATATTAGGACGTTTAGACAGAGATTTCTGCGCAAATACTGCAGATCATTAGGATAACTGATGACAACACAGACCACTTTGATCTCACATAACAAATTCTACATAGCAAGTCTAATTCTGTACATATTACTGCACGGGCAGGATTCAGCATCAGGCAAACAAGTTCAAATAAATAATAATAAAGGAATGTGTTCTGGTTTTACCTTAGCTTGGTGCTAAAACTTGAAATGCCATTATAACATAAGGCAACAGTCGCATACATGTATAGCATTGGCATGACTGTCCAAAATAGTAATGCTGCTTTGTAGAGACAAAACATAACAGTTGCATGTGTTTTGACTTCATTGGCCACATGATGACTCAAAAATGTATTTATCTAGAGAGCTCTCAAAGAAAGCTATTATGGTTTTCCTCACAAATTTGATAAATAATAAATAATACTTTTGAAAACACTACAAACATCCAATGTTTATTCAACCTTATGATACATTCATAATGCAACAATAGATCAGCAAGTCCATTTTCAAAGAGATATAGTTGGTCCTCAAGTTATTCATTTCATCAAGCTAATCACAAAGTAGTAAAAGAACATTATGTTGTTGGCAATACCATTCATAATATCATAAATGTCAGAATGAAAAACCCTGTTGTCAAAGACGCACATTTGCTTAGATGGAGAAAATATGGTCAAACCACCCAGTTTGCCCACTAGGTAGTTTCTGTGCTTCACGTGGTGTGGACTGTGAGCTCCTTCTCAGAGCTGAGGCTGCTGGAGGTGGTCTCTTTGCGGCTGTCCCTTGACTTTCTGTCCAAGGTGGGAGAAGAGGAGGCAGTGCACTCTTCCCAAGTGCGCAAGGGGTAGACACGTGCAGCCAGGCTGGGTAGGTGAGAGTGGGCACCAGAGCGTCCGTCGGTGGCAGTAAAGCAGCTCTCCACAGCAGAGCTCTGGCTGGGACGGCCCTGCTTGCAGAATGACCCACATAGCAAAGCCAGGAATTCCTTCCTTACACTACGGTGCATGTAACCATAGATGTAGGGGTGTAGACAGCACTGCAAGAAGAAGAGCACAAGGGCAAGGGAGGACAACCAGGGGGGCACAGCTGCACTGGAGCTCATAGATACAGTGTTTAGTATGCTGTATGGCCCCATGCTCAGGATATATGAGGCCATGATCACAAACACCACCCGAGCTGCCTTGCAGTGGTAGTGGAAGCGTCTGTGCCTAACTCGGACAGGGTATCCCCCAGCTGAGAAGGGCCCGTCAGGTGGATGAGCCTGTTGCTGCCGCTGGGGGCTGCTGGGACAGGGTGCCTGGATGTCCTGCTGGTGGGGCTGGAAGTGGGATTGCGTCTGGATGGGGTGCACAAGGGCATTCTGCCTCCGAGCCGCCCTGAACACCATCCAGTAGCATCCCAGCATGATGAGCACAGGCAGCCAGAAAGAAAAGGTGGACACCACAGCAGAGTAGGACAGGCTAGAGGACCACACCACCGAGCACACATTGTGATGGCGGTCAAAGTCAATGGACCCCCAACCGTAGAGTGGTGGCGTGCTCTGCAGAAGGCTGAGCACCCAGGTGCAGATGATTAGGTTGGTGCCCAGGTGAGGCGTCATGCGGGTGGGGTAGGACAGAGGATGGATGATGGCCAGGTAGCGATCCACGGAGACAACTATAATGGTGTTGACGCCTGCAAATGCAAAGAGGTGCATGAGCACCACCAAGGCCTGGCACAGTCGAGCATCCAGAGGCCACACACCTGGCACAGTGGCCGCAATGGCAAAAGGCATAACTAATATGGTCTGGAGTAGGTCTGCCAAGAGGAGGTTGAGAACAAAGCGGTTGGCTACGTGAAGGAGCTGCGGCTTCCTCTGGAACACCAGCAGAACGACCACATTCCCAAACAGAGACAGACACACAATCAAAGATATCAGCACCATCTTCACCACACTGTTAGCAGTGGAGGACCAGGCTGGACCGTGACTGGAGCCAGTGAAACCAGGGTCCCAGGGCACATCGCTGAAGTTATTGCTCACACCAGGCACCTGAGAGCCGGACATGGTTTGTCCCACAGGGTGGCAGTGGGTGCATGTGTGGCGTCACTTCCAGCAGAGTCCTGATGTTAGTTCAGCCTCATCCTGACCAACAGAAAGACGGGAGAAAACAAGTTCAGACACGAGGTTATATGTTTCCTTTCCACTACAACAGGCCCACACGCTCTGACAACTGGCTAAGAAACGATTCACTAATTCCCTGCTATTAACTCAATGGATTTCAGGTGCAAAATGAAACATGCATCACACTATATTATCCTTGGTCGTCTATTCTATATGGGAAAGGGAAAACCTGCATCCATAATACATAACACCCATACTGTAACATGTGTAAATAGACCAATGCTGCTTCATCATGATCACTGATTAACCCATGAACATCTCACCAATAGAACAGGCCTCATTCCTCCTGCAGCCCAATAAGCAACATGAACATACATTTATTGACTGCCTATGCGACAATAAATGGACGTTGTCCCCTTTTTGTGTGTGTTCAGCCTTAAAAAAAAGATCCAGCCCATCACCAAACGATCGATGTGAATGCCCAAACAGCAACACATACCTCAAATAATCTGAAAACGACATATGTTACCTCGAAATGAAACCATCGCTGCTGTGATGTGTTGGGTGAGGATGCTCGTTCTCCCGTTCTGCG
Organism: Diretmoides pauciradiatus; assembly: GCA_900660315.1. Lineage (NCBI taxonomy): Eukaryota > Metazoa > Chordata > Actinopteri > Trachichthyiformes > Diretmidae > Diretmoides > Diretmoides pauciradiatus. The sequence continues at coordinate 2,324 of CABFOS010063926.1, read as the reverse complement.
GGGTTTTCATGCTTTCGCTCCCATCCTCTCCGTAACGCGCGCTGAGCGTCTTCACCCAGCGGGGGTCTCTCATCCGGACGCGCACATCCGTCGTGTACCGCTATTTCACGGCAGATCGAGCACTTCTTATGTAATCAGCTTCGATCCTCCAGCTGTCTCATAATACCTGTCATACCTTTTTTTTTAAATGGTGGTGTCATAATAAGCTACCAACGTTTTCTCATCAGTCTGAATAGAAATGCAGTAATACAGATGTTGCTTTTCATTGCAGGCATGATGTTGCATGGTCCAGACTCCCCTAAAAGCCAACATACTGCATTGATAGCAAAAAAAGGGGGTCCAAGGCACTCTCTCGATAGGTTAAAATACCTTTATTAACATAGGTATGGTCATAATAGACTGATCTAACTAATGATCTAATCATAATGATCTGATCTATCTAGACTGATCTCTATCTTTAGATCAGTCTATTATGACCATACCTATGTTAATAAAGGTATTTTAACCTATCGAGAGAGTGCCTTGGACCCTTTTTTGTGCTATTTTGATATGGTTCCCTATCCAAAGAGCACCTCAACTACAGTTTTTTGAGTTCAGGAAGCGCTCCTATCCTCAAAAAACTGTAGTCGAGGTGCTCTTTGGATAGGGAACCATATC
>CABFOS010063914.1:1442-16313 GCA_900660315.1 Diretmoides pauciradiatus | reverse complement strand
ATTCACTCCAGAACTACTAGACAGTCTAACCTCCTGCATATTCCACTTTGTCATACCGCCAGAGGTCAGTTCTTCATTAAATACAAAGGTGTTATTTTATGGAACAAGTATCTCTACCTGATAGACAGCTCACCCTCTTTACCAGTCTACAAAAAGAAACTGAAAGAACACCTGTGCTCAATGGGATTGTGCTAATTTCTGATATTCTGTTGCCATTGTAATTTACCTCCTCTGATGCATTGCTTAATTATTAAGTTTGGTTACTTTGTTTTATTTTTATACTATCTTTGTATTATTATTTGTACTATCTCCTTTGTTATAATTAATATATATTTTATTTCCAGAATATGGTGAGGTTCTCGATAAGCCCTCCCAGGGTTTCTTACCTCTCCAGCACTGATATTTATTTCATTTATTTCAATTTTTCTATTATTAATCTCTTCTCCATGTGAAACACATGATGCGGGTATTGTTTTATATTAAAGTGCAAATCAATAAATAAAATAAATAATAAATAAATAAATAAAGTATACACAGTACATATTGGCGGTAATGGTCCCTCTATGAGCGGCTGTTCTGTTTGGGGGCGGGCGCTGTTTGACCGTTGCCCGGGCAACCAACTGACGCTCCTGTCAAGCGACACTGCAGCAGATGAGGAGTATATGAGTATGAGTATATGAGAAGTAATGCAGGACTCGAAGCGTCAAGTTCATCCGATTTAAACTTTGATGTTTGTCTGAAAGTAAGTGATGCATGCTTACGGGAAAATTGATTAAAATGCTCAAATTGTTCAGGAATTTCAAAATAAATGACAACTCATGACATTGCAGAAAGCCATGTGATCTAACAGTTTACTGTTAAACTATCAGCTACAGTCACTACTTCTCAGGCCCTCAGAATAATATTAAAACTCCTAAACTCCTAAATAATAGTGATGAATGCATGCAATAGTAGGCTAGTCAAATGTTATAAATGCTTTAAGATATGGCAGAAAAAAATATCTGCCTTTTTAAATACTGTTTAGTGATATTAGATTTAAGCCAAGTCATGCATGGTTTGCTAAGCATTCATTTGAGGGGGGGAAATCATCCTGCATTATAGTGAACTAACTTTTACAGTTCCTGTACTAAATGTTAATTTGTGTTGAAATGTATGTGGGCCTGAGGCACATGGATTTATAGTCTCCTCTGTGAAAAGAAGTCAGCAGGTTTGCTCCCAGACTAAATGGTCTGGTTTCCAAGGCAACTGACCAACATCAACCCCCACTCCTCACTACTTGCCTGTTGCTGATAGACATTGGGAATGCTGTGACTGTCTACCACTTTGTCTGGATGTGTGCTTTCAGTCCCAGGACATGGCGGAGGGAAGCCACAGAGGAGCAGTGGAGGACACAGATGAACTTCTCTACACTGGTCCGAGGTTTTACATGCAGTGCATATCTCACTCTGATGGGACTGATGCCTCTGCTCATCCCACTCATACTATGAACTGTGCTCTCTGCCCTCACAGATGTCGATGACAATGGCAATGGTGTGTTTGGATTGAAGCCTCCGCCTCTGAAACTGGACCACTGTGACCTCCTCCTGGATGCCATCGATGCTCAGCTTAGTCAGCTGCAGGTCCGTGGATTTGGAACTGTAATGAAAAACAGGGCACTTGAGGAAAAATAATAACATACATTAGTCATTACATAAAATGAGTTCTGTTGTTGAATTTGGTTGTTAAAATATCATCTTTATTATTCGGCAGGTAATATTCAACCCATTATTTTTCAACCTCACAGATTCAGGTTCAAATTTAGGTTCAAATTCAGTCTTAACATTCACCAGCCGGGCATCACAGGAAGAGCAATGGATTGCCCATACACGATTGTAACCGATGGTAACATGCCATGAAGATGGTATTTTAACAACCAAATTCAACAACAGAAAAATTCAAGCATAGCAAATGCTGTTTTTTTTTCAATTTGCGTCAAATTGCAATGCAGAAAAAATCAAGTTATGTTCTTTATTAAATTCACATAATTCAACATGCCATTTTGCATTGAAGACATTTGGCACTATTATACTTCCTATTTAATACAGCACTACTACTACTTCTACTACTATTACATTAGTTTACCTAATACGATCATGTTAATTGGTACAGCTTGATACAATCCCTTGATATATCTGCCCTGTTGAAGCCAAACCATTATATATCTATGTATAATGGGGGGAGGGGGGGTAATCCTTTGACACAATAACCAAACTGGAATGAATGTATCCAGGTCCACAGCCAGAAACATGAGGGGATTTCAAGAAAACCCGATTGCAGTGATGCAGGTACTCTATGTTAAACACCTGACACCAAATTTGGAGAGTGATTTTTTTCCCCCCCCAGATGAAATTCACAATATTTTTGGAATATTTCTAGTACCTCTTAACTGGAGCCAATCTATGAGCAAGGACACAGGGCTTGGAAGTACAAGACAAACAAACGATTCCCCCATCTCTTGTCCTGATTTGGTACACGCTACGACAAAGGACCAAACATCAGGTAATATTTCAACAATTGTCCAACTGTCTTATCCTCCAAGTCTTCATTTGGGGTTCTTTTTAGTTTGACCCCAGTCGTCTGATATGCTTTCAGACTCATTACAAATAAGAATTACTTAAGGTCTTACTTGGGTTAAGAGACCCAAGACAGAATATTCCTGTCTACCTGTTGTGTCACAGATAGAACTGTCCATCAGTAAAAAAGCATAAATCGGTGCAGCCACCAGCGACCCTCTGACTGATTAGTAGGTTACTTCTAATAAAGGCCAAATAAATGATGATCCCAATAGCAACAGTAGTAGTAAGTACTATTCACTGCCATGTTTTTTGACACCAACATGTACCTGTAACATTTTATGAATCTGAGTTTGCGCAGATGGTGAAAAACAAAAGTGAAATGTGTAATGAGATGTTTACATACCACAATTACCTGTTTAATATTGGAGTAATCCAACATTCACGTAGCCAGTACGGCCTGTACTGTGACGTCTTTTTCCTTGGATTTTCTGTTGATGGCATTTGCGCTGCTGTAGGTCCTGGGCTTTTCTTTGTTCAGCCACGGTGGCTATCGCTGGTCGTGCTAACTACTCACTTCTTGTTCTATTTATTCCAAACAAACTGCTGTTGCTGCTGCCAGAAACATAAAATGCATCACTTCATTCCACCATTTTTCCCCCAGGAAAGACTTACCTGACCTACCACCGGGTGTTTAGAACAGAAAATGTAAAAGGAACTGGGTATAGACTGGATCACTATTCTGTTATATCAGCTGCTGATAGAAAGTAGCAGAAAGTACATTTATCTATAGGAAAATGTTGCAGATGAAACTTGTAACCATAAGAAAACAGGACAATAGGTTCATGCTTTTCCTTTATACAGAGACTCTTTCACTCTGCTCACATCTCCTGTCCTGCATGCTCCCTCCTCCCATCTGTGACCTGGAACATGGTTATAGCCTGGATGGTCTCTCACCTGTCCACCCCCCGTCTCCCCTCTGCTCTACCCCCAGAGAGGAGCATAAGCTCCCAGGAAGGTCCTGCTGTTCAGACGGGGACTGAACCCAAGATGGACAGAAGAGCAAGAGACGGAGAGGGTGCGGAGTCCCGGAGGGAGCAGTGCATCTGGAGGCTCGAGAGGCTGCTTGGAGATGCCTGTAGTAGAGGAGGTTTGACAGGAGAAGCGCACCCTCCTTCAGACAGTATCTGCACTGAGGACTTTGTCAGGCGCTTCAGAGAGGAGACGGTGGGATTGCCACTGCCAGACGGGAGCATGCAGCAAGAGGAAGAGGCTGAGGGGAAGGAGATCTCCTACAGAGCTGCTTGTCAGAGACCCCGAGAGCAAGAAAGTGTTCTCAATGTCAGGCGAAGAGAAACAGATAATAAAGATACTGAGGATCTTCATCATCATCACCAGTCAGACAAACAAGGCCAGACAGAGGAACACAAGAAACGTCTCTGTGACAGCTATGGAGCAAGGATACCAAGTATTAGTGAGACAGCAGCTGGAGAGAGATACAAAGCACCACAGATGCTTGATGATGATAGCAGCAGTGAGCATGGCCTCCTCTCTCTTTACAAACCTTTGGAAGACAAAGAGCTGTCAAGGAAGACACGCTCAGATCGTTCCTTGTTGCTGTCAGATCCAGCAGGTAAGGATAAAGAAAACATTTTCTTATGGGTTTCTGAGAAAAGGAAATCTCTACATCATTCAGTGTGAGGGCTGGGGTCGTCTTGTGGAATCATTGACACTCAAATCAAATAGATGGCTACTGTACCATACTGGTTTGTTCCTGTTATGGCGCTGGTACTCCTGTCTGTACTCTCATTCCTCTCTCAGTCTCTGGTCCTCCTTGCAGCAGCAGTGGGCCAGAGGTTCTAGCAGAACATGAAGGACCCAGTCAAAACAAGAGCCATTCTCCTAAGGCCAGGAGCTTGGCAGGTACCACACTCAGATTACACTACATCGGCTAGCACAGTGTAGCTACTATCAAATCAAACGATAATTGCAGGCTGCTTGTTTCTTCTTTAGGGGTACCTGTGTGGAGTTTCGACACAGTGTCCATTGACAGTGACCTTGACTCTGTCTGCACACAGCAGGTCCGGCAGCACATCCACAGTAGACCAGGTGAGAGACTGGAGCAAGGGCAATTACATACAAAAGAGTTTCATTCATAAAATTAGGAAACATGTTGATATTGGGGGGGAAAACTCTTAAAAACAATTGCCGCACAAAATGAATACAAATTCTAGCACTTTAGAGAGAGAAACACAATTGTACCGAAGTAGAATCACAGGATATGATATAAAACATTCAACATCTGTGGTGTGACCCCCTAGGGTGGCACTCTCTCATTCAGTCTGTCAGAGACGTGGACGTCCTCTGCAAGGACCAGAGTGACTATGACACTCCCACTCCCACACAGCAACCAAGTGAGACTAAATATACATCAGCTAAAGCACTGTCTATGTAAGAGCTGATAATGTAACAACGACGCATAATGTAATAAAAAAATGTAATAAAAACTCATATTGTAATAACTGGTCAATAATGTAACAAAATGCTGAGCGAATAATTTAACAACTTTTTGCACATATTAAACTAAGAAATGTACCACACTGTAGTGGTCAACAACACTTTGGATGAATGTTAAGTATTAAAGTGAAAAACAATTACACACTGATTTTCAGTGGATTTCTAATATTTTCTCTACAGTGAAGCAATTACTTTGTTAATCCATAAATTATTGACTCACTCTATAATGTAATACAATTATTACACTATTAGGGCAAAAATAATCTTGCTTTATAATGTAATAACTGACATATAATGTAATAAGTTATTACAATATGCGCAAAAAAGTTGTTACATTATTCGCTCAGCATTGTGTTACATTATCGACCAGTTGTCACACAATAATTTGTTTTATTACATTATGCATCATTGTTACATTATGCGTTGTTGTTACATTATCAGCTCTTACATGTCTATCTAATTTCCAATCAATGATAAATGTATCAGCAGTCATGTACCAATTATGAGAATCTTTACTTTCTTTTTTAGCCCAATTGGTTTATTCCTCCAAGAGTCCACAGTAATGTAAAACACAATAATAACATAGTAACAACAATTCAATGTAATAACATTTGCTTTTCTTTGTTCACCAAGTCCTGAGATCCACTTATAGAAATGTGAGTGGCGGAAGTCCACCTCTCCGTAAAGCACAGCATAATAGAAGAAACATTCCCAGGTAACCACAATGGAACAGGATTGAGAAACTTAACAAGCCTTTTATTCTTGTATGTAGTCTCACCTCTTAATGCTTAGTTTGCATGTTTCTCTTTACTCACTGCTGTCCAGATGTGTGCGTTCTCTGGGTGAGGATGACGATGGGGACACAGATGAGGGAAGCAGCAGATGGAGCAGCAGGTGCAGGCCTGATAAGACACCAGGGGGTCGACTGGGGAAGATGAGGTCAGATTGGGTAAAGATGGAGGAGCAGCTCTCTACCCTACGACAAGTGAGCATGAGCCTCCTAATCTTTTTTTTTACTTAGAGAGGTGTTTGTCATGTGGTAGCATACATATAGATACATACATATGTGTGCTCTGTATACATTGTGTATGTGTGTTGTATAAATTGTCCTGTATATATGTGTATCAGTCATTGTCTAGCTTGGTGTGTGTTTGCTTAAGAAATGTGAACAAGAGGAGGAGACACTAAAGTTGAAGAGAACTCAGTTAAGTGAAGCTGAGCACTACCTCTCTGAACTTCAACAGAGAAGAAAGGTACAGTGAAACATCTGCAGTTGTTTTTCAGAATACTGTGTATGGAAGTATCATTAATACAGACCGTTACGGTTTGTGTCCCAGCATGCCTTGCAGGTGCTGGAACAGCTGAGTTCAGAGACAGCACAGTTGGAGAGGGAGAGACGGAGTTTGGAAGTCAGACTGAGCGACAGCAGGGCAGAGACAGACTCCACCAGGTATATAACCAAACCTCTACTGATTTTACAATGTACAGAGCCACAGGGATTGAGGTGGTAACATGAAATTGCGTGGATATACTCCTCTATAAGGGACAGTACTGCACAAGAGTAATACAGTGGATAATGTGTTGTAGTTCCCAGCTGCGTACGCTGCAGAGGCAGAGAAACTGCTGTCTGCAGGAGGTTAAGGACATGGAGGAGGAACTAGCAACTCTGTGTCAGCACAGAACGATTCTAAAGGATGGGGCCTGCATGGAGAGGGTAATGTATCCTGACTCAGCCAATATGTCTTTCAGTTCTTGTTTGCACTATTTTAATACATGTAATCATCTTTTTGCGCCACTTTCAGAAACAGAGCAGTGTCGTTGTGTCAGTGCTGGAGAGAGAAGAGATGGAAAGACAACTGGACGGTGCCAAAACAGAACTGTTTGCTGAACAGCGACGTGCAAGAGACAAGCTAGATTCCCTGCAAGAAGTACAGTATTAGAGAAGCTCTACTGTATATAGAAAGAAGGCCATTTTGTTATTTGTCTGAAAAGCAGATCTGGTTCCTGAGTTTGAATATATCTCTGGATATGTGTTCATAACATGTGCTTGGAGCAGAAGTTGGAGGAGGCTCGTGAGGAACTGCAACGGGTCACAGAGGAGGAGAGCTCACTGAGGAGCAGGTGTGCGTGTCTGGAGGAGACACAGAGGCAGAAACAGGAACAGATGGAGGTGGCATCTTCTCTCGTCATTCAATACTTTATAATTTCTAATAAAAATAACAGATTTGTCTATTAAGCTACTGTCACTATTTCAATGTCATTTTGTGTATTATTTTTTTAATTCTCTTGTGTCTTTGCTCTCTCTTACTCTCTCTTTTTCTTCCTCCATCCCTCCACCTCTCTCTCTCAGGCTTTAGAGTTTCAAGTGAAGGAGCTGCAGGGAGAATTGGGAGAATGCAAAGTCAGGGTGGGCTCCCTGGAGAAGATTTTGGCCCAGAAGGAACTGCAGCTGTTGCGTTTCCAGGAGGAACGTAGTGCCTTGCAAGCAGAAAGAGATGAACTGCAGGGGGAGCTGCAAAACCTGAAAAAGCAACACTGCACTGCACTGAGTGAGGCCCAGGAGCAGACCCACAGGGTGACGGTGAGTGTGGAGACATACAGTATGGAGCCTGTTTGAGAGTGTATAAGTTTATACGTCATGATCTTTCTAATGTAGTGTAAAGTAACGAGGACCCTCTTTTCAGATTCAGAAGACGGAATTAGAGCAGCGAAACAAGGAGTTGGTTTTGGCTCATGAGCAACAGATCAAGAAGGTCATAAAAATGTAACACACAGATTCTTGAAACAATGTGTTCACAGTTTAAATGGTGACATTTTGATCCCCTTGGCTGTTGTATGTTCAGGTTCATAATCAGGCTGAAGAGGAGAAAGCACGTGCTTTGAGAGACCAGGCGGTGTCTCTGACACGCCGTATCGAGTCCATACAGAGTTCAACTCAGGTCAGTGTGTTTTACTGAACATATGTGTTAGAAAACCACTGCTACCACAACATAAGGACTAAGCACCTTGCACCACCCTGAGTGCATATATATTTTTTTTTTAGCATGGGTGACCCCAGTGGGATTTAAACCCTAACCCTGGTGGTGTCATTGCCTTGCTCTACCCATTGCACTATTCACTGTTTAAGTAATCTCAATGCTAGTTTCTCAGATGTGATCTTTTCCTGTCCTGACAGCTCAAAGAGGAAGAGATGAGAAAGCTAAGGGAATCTCTTGAGCAGCAGAAGGAGGTGGCGAAAAAACGTGAAGAGGAGCTGCATGTAGAAGCCTTAGAGAAGGTACGTATAATCTGTGTATGTGTACATAATCTTCTGCCTGACAAAGACCTATACAAACCTCTTATCATGATTGCATGATATATGCACTCCCACCCAGGTGCACAAAGCAATAGAGGAGGAGAGGAGAAAGTGGGAGGCAGAAAAAGTGGAAGCTGTGCAGGTGCATTGTGGGATGCTGGAGGAACAAAACAGAAAGAGCCTGGAGCGAGTGACGTGTGAGTTGGAACGAGAAAAGAGGAATGCACTGGCTCATCAAAATAAAGTGGTGGAACTGCAAACAGTAAGATGTCTATCAATCTTGACATGTAACATTCCTACTATAGATATAACAAGGAATACATTTACCTCCTCTGTCCTTATATGTTCCTCTTTCCATCTGTAAGAAAGTGCAGGAGTTGGAGAGTGAGGTCTGTGTACAGCAGAGAGAGCAGGAGTCTGTGCTGGCTGTGATGTGCAAGTCTCTGAAAGAGGAGCAGGACGGGCTGCAGAGGTTGCACAGACACAAGGAACAGGTGCAAGAAAATTAGACATTCTCAACATGCATTTGCAGAGAATTTACAGGATATGAAGTGATTTGAAGTGTTAATATAGTGGTCTGTGGTCATAGGAGAGTCAGAGGAAGATACTGAGGCTTGAACAGGCTGTTCAACTGGCAGAGGAGGAGGCCGACAGTCTCCGGGTGATGCTGGAAGAGAGGAGGAGCAGCCACAAGCAGCCCACAGGCAGGACAGAACAACAGCTCAGGCACTGGGCCCAGGAGCTGAGGGCAGAGTGCCAGCAGCTACATCTCTTACTGGAACAGAGTGGAGTCAGATGTACTATGCAACTTCCTCACAGGTACACTTTCCTGAACTGACTTACGTGTAGTCTCTGATTCAGAAAGGAGTCTCAAGTATTTTAACTTTAGTTTTGCTGATCTTTTATTGTGAAGTCCTACAGTGGCCGAAGCACTCAAGAACCTGCAAAAAATGCGAGAGCAATTACATCACTTGATTAGTCATCTGCACCAGGAGATTGATTCTCAGAAACAAACCACTCAGCAACTGAGTCAAGACATGGTATGTTTGCTATATAGTAATATGCAAACGCACTGGATGTAGTACACGTGTATACAAGTTTACAAATTCATATCTGTTTTTTCAGGAGCAAGAATTGCGCATTCAGAAGGAACAGATGGGGATGGAGAGAGAGCAGGCTTTGGACTCTCTGAAGGAGCGTCTCATTCAGGTATGAATGACCATAATAATATGTATACAATTTGTAAAGCTCAACACACAGACAAAAACATCCATTACATCATTGTCATACCTGATCTCCTTTCTCCAGGAGCACATTGAGGAGTTAAGCAGTCTGAACCGGGCTCAAATCTGCGAGGGAGGGGATGAGGGGGGAGGAGTGGCAGCGTCTCTTCGCAGGCAGCTGAAGGCCAAAGACCTGGAGCTGAGGCAGGTCCAGAGGAGCATGGCTCAGTGGAAGGAACACACAGCTGCCCGTCTGGCATGCAAGTTTGAAGAAGAGCTGACAGCTGACCTGGAGAGGTAACATACCCAATGTGGATGGTGCTTTCCCCATCCTGAGTCAAAGTGAAGCCACAAAATGATTGCAACATCATCCCTGGATTATACTAATGGAGCAGGAACCTCTCATGCTGTTTGGAAATTAAAATCAAAACCTTTTTTTCCCCTCCATAATGACCCAGAATCCCTGTTCACCTTTAGGGTCTACAGAATAGAAATCCATATCAAAATCTGTTTTATTTTTGTTTTAATGTACATTGTGTTCTCATGTCTGCCATCTCACAGGTGCAAGACAAAGTTGTTAAAGGGCAGGTAACTGGTTCCTATGTCTGAAGAATAGATGAAATACTAACCAGCTCTCCCATTGTCCTTACAAAACCGTGATCTCACATTAACTCACTGTATGTTGTTTAGACCATTCATGTAACATTACTAACCATACATGTGAATCCATGACTCCTTCATGCAATTGTGTTATTTAATTATTTGCAACTAAAAACCTTTCAATTCTAGGTTTGTTTGTTTGTTTTCCAGGAAGACATCAAAGTCACGAGAGGAGAGGCAGGAGAAGCTTGAAGGAGAGATGAGGCTCATTGCAACGGTAACCCATGCACCTTGTGAGAGCTGCAGGACCATGAACAACAAGCTAATATAAAGAGATGATTTCAGGTTGTTTCTGTTGTACTTAGCATTCATTTTTTCATCTCCACCTGTGTCTCCCATCAGGAAAGCAATGACTATGGGGCTCAGTATTCAGTCTGCTATCCCTCCCTCCATGCTGGGGACTCCGCTGCCTCCCCTGGGGCCTCAGACATGGCCTCCTTCAAGCTTCTCCGTCACCTCCAGAGCAGGGTCAAGCAGCTCCGTGCTGAAAATCAAGCCTACGCCTGCAGCCCCCCTCGTCTCAACAAGATCCCTTTGGGTTTGTCTGGGTCCTATCTTGAAACAGTGAGTCAATCAATCAATCACATTTTATTTGTGTAGCCCTTAATCACCGTTACAAAGAGCTTCACAGTGCCCAAAGTAAATAATAAATAAATGGTTAGTACACGACACTCCCCAGCCTTGGACCCTCACAGAAGACAAGGAAAAACTCCCACAAAACCTTTTAGTTTAGGAGTGACTCCTCAGAGAGGGATCCCCCTATCAGGACGGCTGGACGTGCAGTAGATGCTGAGTTTGGGCAGCAGAGTATACAGAGAACAGTTTATTTGGGTGGGACATCCAGATCTGATGTGGTCTGAAAGTGAATGCTTTCTGTTATAGTGAATAACTGTTGATAGTTGAGTTTCCTGTTTCGGTTGTCCTGGTGCCTTTGGCTGCATTTTGACTGATGTTACTGCAACACTTGAAGCAGTTTGTACTTTAGTACTTATTTACTTTAAGGCCAGGGGACTCATTTCTATAAAGGTTTTATTGTCAGATTAATGATCTTAAAAATATACATCCACATCATTGTCCTCATTTATAGACCCTGAAATTGTGAAAGATGCATTGTTTTAAGTATTGATTTTAGTTTAGTAAACTAAAATATACTAAAAGATATAGTGGAATATATTTTGCATAATATTTTTTTAAAATGCAGCTATTACAGATGTAGGGTAATAATTTCAATTTGAATATTATTGCGCTTGTCTTTATTAAATCAGCTAACATGGGTGTTTCCAATCCAGATCACATCTCAAGACGGTGCCCGAATTCAGAGCCACTCATCAATCAGGACAGTCCTGAGTTGAAGACACTGAACCTCACCAAATGAGTGTGTGGGTGTACATGCACCAGTGATATGATGTAATATAAATGTGTCTTAAGCATTTTCAAACACTTTTTGCTGACCTTAGAGATTAAACATTCACTGTAACCAATGTACTTCTCCATGTGACAGATTGACCAGCAGGTCACGGTGACAAATGGTGACACTACAGAACATGGTCATTAAGTTCACATTCCTCTGCTTTGTGGCAGTCACGTTTTATGGCTCAAGGTTAGACTGGACTGTGTGAGTGAATGAGTGATGAACTGACTCACTGGAGATGAGAGATCATGTGAGCTACACCCATCAGACAACAGCCTCGGTTTTCCTGTTGGAACCGCATGTGTTTAACAATTCATGGTGTACACTTTTGCAAAATGTACAATAAAGAAAATGATAGGGTGAACTGTATTCACACTGTTAACTGTTACATGAATCATGGAATAAAGACATGGACATGGCAACATAAGTAAGATTTTATTTGGAGACAAATATAAAGTCGTAACACTCAATGGCTGGTCATGTTTTTGGTAATGTGCATATGAAAATACAATCAAATCAAAAAGACGGTGCATTTCCATTACTTCATTATAACATTACTACAGCTCACAGAAGACTGACTTGCTTAGCGTTATGAGATGATGCACTTTCCTCCAAAGCAAAGTACCACTGTATGCTGTAGGTTACATACTCCATATCTCCAACAACTCCGCAAGAAGCCATGCTGTCAGCAGATGTCAAAACTAGGGTGGTTGTCAATAGCCTGGTAGCTTTGCCCAAAAGCTGAGCATAAAAATTGTACAAAAATCAGGTCCCGCACTCTGACGTGGAACAAACAAGCTTGCATTGATATCAATGTGTTCTCTAGGCCAAGCTTTGGCAAAATACAAATCATACCTACTTATTTCTCTAAGTGCAAAGGTTTCAAGTTGGCTATTTTCTGTAAATTATATGAAACTGGTTACATAGTGTAAGGGAAGGTAAACCTTTTAAACAGGCTTGAGATCCTTGAAGATTTAACGGAAATGAATAGGAAATATCAATCAACACATAGACTGAAGCCTTGTGGTCCCTGCCATTGTTGCATCTTCTGTGTAATTGTTAGGGTTTGTAGTCAGAAGACCAAAAAACAAGTGATTGTACAGCAAAATGGCCAAATATTCATGACGAGCCAGCATGCCTTGCCAACCTGACCAACATACTGTAAGTGCATGGTCTAATGTCTGACTATATCTGTACCTGTAGTCTTTTCTGCTTCGTCATGGCTTTTCAAAGTGTCAATCAGAACTACAATTCCATGTCCTCCTCGCCGGAGTTGTGGTTCTCAGGGAAGCTGTACAGCGGGGGGTATGTGTCCCCAGGTGGACTGGTGGGGCTGAGTGGACTCTGAGGAGTGGGAGACGGAGATGGTGTTGGGGGCTGCCGACATGCTGTCTGCTGTTTACGTTGCCTCTGCAGTGAGTCCTTCAGCCTCCGAGACAAGGCATCCTCTGGTGGCCGCCACACCACCAACTCCATACAGGAATGGCTCCTGAGGATACAAGAGAGAAGCAGGCAAAACAAAAAGTACGATCAAGGGTATTTGTATAAGCGTATAGCTCTTAAAAGGGAGAAACAAGACCCATCTCAACAAATCTCTTTGAATGGGATTCTGACAACAAAGAAAGGAGCACTTACACAGACTGGGCTACTGTGTGGGGGAGGATATCACTGATGCCGCGCTGTAGACCCTCCCTCAAACTGTCAGACATCACCAGCACTGGACGTCTTGGGGCTGGCTCTACATCCAGATCTTCATCCTCATCGTCATCCTCCAGCGTTATTCTATGATACATCAAAATGTCAGTATCCACTCATGGGTAACAACAGGATCAGTTATATGACAATAACAATACAGGATGTCTGAAATTAGTCTGGAATCATTGGGATCAGACAGCAACACTACATGTGTTTTCTTGTTGTTCTTGTTTTCCCTGCAAACACTAGCCAGGATGGCTAAGTGGTTTAAGGCACCAGGGCTTTTGGCCTCCAAATGGAGGTGTGGGTTTGAATCTGATGGGAAAATCTGATATCAACTTTGGAGGGGACAATTACATGAAATTTTCTCAAGAGTAATTCCTGGGGGACACACCAAAAGTAGTGCTGTAACAACGTTTTAATATGTTAAATGTACAACGAGGAACCATAATTACTACTACTGGATAATTGATAGGTAGTTAACTGTAGGATTGTCCCAACTTGTTCAAATGTTTAAATGATTATAACACCTGCCAACATAAAATGAAATCACTATGGTGACAACAAGCCGTTCTTATACTAGTTGGCAGTTTCTCTTTGATTCCAGACTTTTCACACATCTTGTATAATGCACATAGATTCTAATATGGTCTCTGGTACATAGCTAATAGTCTGAAAGCTTTGTATTCCTCACCTATCCTCAATCTCCTGAAGTCTCCTCTGAGCTGCCTCTACCTCCATGCAGGAGCCCTCTGTCTCTGGACGGGGCAGGGTGGAGGAGGACTGAGACGAAAGCAAGTCCTGAGGCCCTGTGCAGTGTTGTGGAAGTGCAGGGTTGGCTTGTGCAGAGGAGACAAGAGGAGGGCAGCTCTTCACTGGAGGCCAGTCATGACAAACCCTAGAGCTGGAGGTCTCCGAAAGGTCAGACTCTACCTCGACCATCAACCTCCTCTTTTTAGCACTGCATCCTCTGAGGAAGGGATACATACGATAGGAAGAAGACATATTTTAAGTCTTGCAGGTGAATGGTGAATGGTAAATGGACTGTATTTATATAGCGCTTTTCTAGTCTTCTAGAGACCACTCACAGCGCTTTTACAATTCATACACTTCACACTTTACCCATTCACTCTCACATACACACACCGACGGCGGTGGCAACCATGCAAGGCACCAACCTGCTTGTCGGGAGCAGTGAGGGGTTCAGTGTCTTGCTCAAGGACACTTCGACACGCTACCCGGAGGAGCCTCGAACCGGGAACCCTCCAATTCCCAGACGACTGCTCTACAAACTGAGCTATTGCCGCCCCCACACAGCACAGCAACACAGAACCCAGCAAACAAAGTCAGTTGTTCAATAAATTTGCATCTCTCACTCACTCATCATCAGCTCTCCTCCTATGCTTCCTAAGGCATCGCCTCTCCCAGCTGCTGTGAGACAGTCAAACATTATAGAAATCCATAAGCTTCTGAGGATACATTTAATACACAATACAGCGATAACATCTGACACTCACG
>CABFOS010063812.1:4125-14532 GCA_900660315.1 Diretmoides pauciradiatus | reverse complement strand
TGTAATCAGGAAGTGAGGTCTAATGGGCGCCATGTAATCAGGAAGTGAGGTCTAATGGGCGCCATGTAAACAGGAAGTGAGGTCTAATGGGCGCCATGTAAACAGGAAGTGAGGTCTAATGGCCGCCATGTAAACAGGAAGTGAGGTCTAATGGGTGCCATGTAAACAGGAAGTGAGGTCTAATGGGTGCCATGTAAACAGGAAGTGAGGTCTAATGGGCGCCATGTAAACAGGAAGTGAGGTCTAATGGCCGCCATGTAAACAGGAAGTGAGGTCTAATGGGTGCCACGTAAACAGGAAGTGAGGTCTAATGGGCGCCATGTAAACAGGAAGTGAGGTCTAATGGGCGCCATGTAAACAGGAAGTGAGGTCTAATGGGCGCCACATAAACAGGAAGTGAGGTCTAATGGGTGCCATGTAAACAGGAAGTGAGGTCTAATTGCTTAACGCATCATCCCTTTGACATTCTACTTATAATATGCATGCTCCCATAGGGTCAATCGGCACAATTTAACATGGCCACCACTCAACGTCAGCGTAACGCCACATGAACAGGAAATGAGGTCAAATAGCTTAACGCAGCATCCGATTTTCATGATACCCACTGGACAGGTGCAGTTTGGGCCAAGAAAGAGCTGTTACATTTTGGAGTGGATATGAATCACAGGTCGCCACATAAACTGTGCTCTCCGAGTGCATCTTTCTTAGTTAGAAATAGTTTTTGAAAACATCACAAAGACAATGGAATCCATGAAAATCATATACAGACGGTATTACCACAAAGTATATACTTTATTTCAGGCCAATTTCAAAGTATCATATGAAGAGATATAATGTAACAGAATTTATGCTTCTAAAACACATGCACATATATCTATCAAAAATGAACAGATCATTATTGAATATAAATTCATTTCATGTGCATTTAGAAAAATCTAAATACAAAATCCTTTAACTTGTGTGATTAGTCCTACTGCTACAATGACAGTCAACAGCTAATATGCTCTGACAATTACACACTAGGTAAGCATAAAATCATGTTCCTGTGACAAAATGCATCATTTAGTCAAAATTCTGTTGCTGTGTAATAAGCACTGTAGTGTACCACTCTTCAGAGTCATTTTAGTTGCATTGTTCTCACCAACACTGTTTATCCATCTTATATCCATCATCAATACATGGTTTAATGATCAAGGAAATCAAAATTAATGTCTGAAACAGAATCTGTTCTCACAATAACACAATTTTTGTTCACTTTTCTCTGATCTAAGCAATATCGTTCCATCAAGTTAATACTACCAATTTTATGTATTGGCTGGCAATATAATCAATGTGACATACTGTAAGGCCGCCTCAACCAAGGACATGCACGGTGGGCTGATTATTCAAAGATTACTGCAGTAATGCGAAGGTGTAATCACGATGTAAACATATAATATTCAAAAGAATCTGATCATGAGGAAGAATTGTCAATGTATTGTCTCCACCATTGCTGTAGCAGTTCGTTGCTCTGAGAGAATGTAAACAACATGTGAGCGCTATGGAAGAATCACTGTTCTCTGCTCTAAAACCTCATCCTTAAATCTCAGGGTTAGTCACTCAAAACAACCTTCTTGTCTAAAAATGAAACCTCTCAGCTATACCTATTCAGACATATCCATTAACACACAAAACCTACATCATTTTCTCATTAGCTTATACATTTTGTTCATACAAAGGTTGATTACAAATCATACTGTTTCTGGACTCGTAAAAAGGGAAGCAGAAATAAGTGTTAGAATCATTACAAAAACATCTTTGGAATCTGTCACAACAATTCCTGACTGAAATAACTGATTGTTTCTTCTTTTTTCCCCCCCACAAGGTATTATACAATCTGTGTAACTCACCATTGTCAGTCAAATCCTTCTACACTACCCCTCTTGACATGACTCTTCAACCTGCTTCAACATGTCCAACCTGTCGTCTATAAGGAGCCCTTATTTCAACACAGCACAGCATAGCGCAGGTCTCCAGGGCACACGCTCCCTCTCAGGAAGACAGTTTCACACGTCGTAATTCATTTATGCTCTAGTGTCACGAGGTTTCACTGATCAAAGAGCTATATTGTTCCTGTTTAACCTACAGATTTACCTTTTTGGTTAATGTTTAAGAATATCTTGAGAAAAATGATACTGAAAACGAAGCTGCTTGTGATCGATAGACACACGATAACACCAATACGCACACAGGAAATCAGAGACATGGGTAGAATCGGCTAATTGGGAAAAAAAGAGCCCAAATTGAATCAATGCGTCTTGGAAGACTTCATCTTGGTGACTATCATCTGCTGAAGTGATGTGCTGAAAGTTGACCCTGTTAAAAAGTATTAATTCATCTATGAAAGATTTTTTTTTAAAAGAAGCAAAATGCCGTTTGATCTAAGCTATAATACATATAGAATAACCTAAAATAAAAGAATGCTAAGAAGATAAAACCAAGAATGAATCATGAATTAGGTTTGGATAAGACTGAGATACAAAGAAGCTCGGGTTCAACGAAAAAAAATCCCTAAATCCCCTCATAATATGTGTTTATAAAACAGAAATACAGTTTTGATTATTGAACATTAGCGTACATAGAGGAGAATGTGGTTGATGTTAATGCATACGGCCCCTTAGATATTACTTAATGCTGCAATACAGAAACTTAATTGTTATTGTTTGCTTTGCTCATCTTTCAAAAAATACAACTGAAGGCACTTGATTTGACAAAGGTTTAACTTAGACGTGCTGGCACAGCCAAGCAGCAATGTAGTAGGTCCCCAGGCTCCACCCTCCGCCCCACCCCCCCGCCAAAGCCAACACATCCACACTGGGCCTCGTGTTACCTTTACTCCAAATCAGTATTGTTCTTTTTGCTTCAGATACATCATTTTTGGTTTCTCAGGCTCATTGCAAATAAAAAAAGAGTAAAAACATTAAAAAAGGCCAAATATAATGCTATTTGAGCTAGAAGCAATAGTCCCAAACACAAATAAGTAGTGCTGCTTCACACTATATTGCAGGAAAAGAGGCACCAGAGACTCCGGGCGTTATGGATGATGGTAGTCCTTTCAAAAGAGTACATGCACCCGCCCAGCTCAGCTATGAGGGGAGACCAGGGGAAGGAGCAACCCCTGCCCCAGGTAAAGATGCCCTAGATTCACTGACAGACCTGTGAAAGATTTGGGGACCCTTGAGTAATTGTCTGTTCATGGGCCAGCCTTGAAAACACAGACAAAATAAAGAGATAAACACCAGGGAAAGAAAAGAACAGAACAATACTGCCTCAAAACAGGTTGGCCTTATACGCCGTGACAAAGATAGATGTCCAGAGAGGCTCTTGCTGAAATGTCTTAAAAAACCATCTATGCATCCTTCACAGATTAGAGCAGGCAGCAGTTCAGAGTGTAGGGTGAGGAGTACGGAGTGCCCTGCTCGGGCCTTCTATAACCATGTCAGGAAGTTCTCCTTGTCAATCTTGGTAGCTGCCAGCACAGACTCCATGTCGTTGAGGATGTCGGAGCTCAGGGCCTCCTGGAGACTGGGCATCAACTCTTCCCCCTCCACCGCCATGCTCTCGCTTTCCAGGGTGCCCAGGTCCACGTCCGTTCCCGGGATGGCGTCCAGGTAGTCGGGGAAGCGACTGGGCTGCGTTGCCATAGAGGTTGGAAGCGAATCTCCTGATGAAAGGTAAAACAAAACAGTGTTAATTTGACATTTTTCAGCTTAATACATAATAGTAATGATAGTAATTATAGTACTACTAATGATAAAGTACTTTTCTTGATGTAATAATCTGATATTTTCATATAATAAATTACTTTTGTGCTACTCTCTATTGCTGATATAACACAATAATAATTCCACCTATAGTCAGAGGTCCTGAAAGCATTGTAAACATTTTATCTTTCCAGCAGCAACGTTTTTCTTATTTTTAAATAAACAGAAGAAGAACTGGGAGCAGCGATAGCCACCGTAGCAGAGCAGACAAAGAAAATAGCGCCACCTACAGAAACTCAAGCGTCATTACGAGAAAAAGAGAAAAAAAAGCTGTTACAGTAGTGGCAGATTCAGAGTCAGTCTTTAATCAATCAAAAGTCTTTAGGGCGGTGGTTCATAGTGGAGCGGTGACATGCAGAGGTCGTGTGTGCTTATAAACACTGTCGCACCAGAAACAGCCGCAGTCACCGAAGAAAACTCCTTCAAAGTTTGTTGATGTTTGTGGCGTTTGCGGCGAAACATATTCATCGGTAAAAAACAAAATCTTTTTGCTCAGGAGATTCGTTTTCAATGTTTTAAAAAGCTCTTTCCATGTTACAAAGTGATTCATTATATCTTCAGTTTGTTTCACTACGGAGGAGAATGGGGGGCGAGTGTCATTTCCGATAAAATGAAAGGGTGCAGTTTGTTAGCGGCCGTTCTCGCCGCCGTTCCAGCAACTAACTTGCATCCCCAGAAATCCCCAGACGAGATCTCCGATCGTCTGATATCGCGAAACTACAGCACTGTTGACACTGTTCGGGGTCTCGGGGGGAGTGCAGTGGGAAAATGCCAGCGCAGCGACCACTTAGTGGCATTTAGACTTCCATCTAAATGCCACTGCTGCATTCAGAGATTCCAAAGGTAATGTGGTCTCCCAAGAGCACGACACACTGTTCATTTTGTTTCCAGGCTCACCTGTGTCCATCTCATCCACACTGTTGAGAAAGTCATCCGGAGTACGAGGAACACTGTAGCTGCTCATACTTAAGCCGCTGTCTGTACTCTCATCCCTCGAGTGGTAGGTCCCGCTGAAAACACACACAAATATATAACACAACAAGGTTAAACTCTCAAACTACAGCCCAATAATCACCATACATTAAGACTTTTTTTACGATAAAACTTAGGAAAATGAAGTGCACGTTGTCCCAGCAGAGGTTTGGATGACTCCACTTATCTCTATTTTGAAACCAAGCTACGTCAATCCAATTAAACAATCAAACAAAGCAAACACAGTAGGTTATTGAAGGCACACAGGCTGAAACACAACAAGGCCCTGCTTCCGATGGCCTTAATTCCCTCTGGGAGAGTTTGCATATATCCATGTTAACACAATCACTTTGCTGTTATAACTCTATTCGACTGATTATGGCGACTAATCCACAATGACACTCTCGAAACTCAGCTTCGCTTTTTCCCCCCCCTATTGTCGAATATAGGAAAGAGCAACGATGAAAGGAGCAAGAGCGAGGAGGAGAGACAAAGGGGTAGCGAGAGAGAGATTTGACAAGCCTATACTAATTAGCAGAGAAAAATATGTAGGCAGAGTATGGTAGAGGCAGCATGAATGAGGCCATTGTGAGAGCAGGGGGAGTGGAGGGAACAGGGGGAGGAGGGGAGATTAGGTTGGCCTGTCTACTGACTGGACCACATGTTCTCATGGCCTGCTTGCTATTCAGCTCTATCCTCACTCTGTCCGCTCGCTCGCTCCCTCGCTGGGGAACTAGGGCTCGGACTGCTAGGGAAACCATTTCCCAGAATTCCGTGGTGCGGCATTCACACACACAGTGAAAACCTCTGGCCCCGGGTTTGTATAAATATCTTAATTGCGACCATTTTCAGTGTCAGTGTGTCAGGTTTTACTGTACACTGGGGAAATGTGCACCATTACACAATTGATGTCTATGAATAACCCACCATGATTATATAATATGTATGTGTATATATAAACGTCTCTTCTTTTCTTCTTTCCTGTGCTCTGATTCCCTGCATTGCAACAGCTGTACACCAGAGGTCAACATTGTGCAGTGAACTCCACCACTGTCTCAATGAGTCATTACCATGTGAAGAGGGTTAAGCCCTTTGACTGGCCTTCTGTTTTTACTACTTGTGTAACTCAGGGAGCTTTTGCAGGAGCTCACACTGAAACTGCACATAGACATTAACATTAAGTCGAACGGGCTAAACCAGAATGCCAAGTACACTGACGTAAACCACCGCAGCCAACTAGCACCTCAGCTGCTATTGTACTCAGGGAAAATCACCTCCATTTTCTTCACAGAGACAAATCCTGAACCCTCTTACGTTTCTGCGTCAAACCAACCTGTTGAGAAATGGGTCAGAGCTGTTGGCGGTCATGGTCCGGGCGTCCTGGGCCATAGGGGAGGACACGGGATTGGGGGTGCTGCCGTCCTGGTCCATGTTGGTCGGCAGCTGATTCCTTAGGGCCAACTCCTGTGGACGATAAACAAAGTCTGTGAGGAACGCGATGGACCTCGTTACTCACATAGAGTCTAACGGGTTCATGAAGATACATCATAACTGCACGCCAAATGACCCTGTGAGCGGCAGGTTTCTTCTCCCCTCTTCCCACCGCCTATCACTGTATAAAACGTTACATTCAGGGAGGCTGCTGGCTCGGCCCTCTCGCTTTCTCCCCACACAGAGTTTCAGATTACGTAAGGCCCAGACTACAGTTGTACAGATTTGTTTTCCATACATGCAGCGTCATAAAAGCTGAGGTTTGAAGTCGCGGGTAAATGTTCTTTCACCTCTGTCCCTATAAGTCCTTCAACAGTAGGTCAAATTAGTTTTTCCGGCGTCACTGTGCGGAGATCTCACTCGACTTTTACTTTTTTTTATGGCCAAGGACAACATCAGACAGCAGCCGGAGGGATATGACGTTTTTAGTAAGAATGTAAAATTACTGCTAGACACCCTAGTGGTTAGTAGAAGCCGTTATTGGTTGAGGTTAAGGAGAAATGGACACAATGTTCTCCCAGAAAGAAATGATTGTTGGCCTTCATTAGCCTTTTACAAAGGATTTAGGATGTTGTTTTTTTGCTTTCTTTACTGGCAGCAGTTACCTGAAGGTGCTTCCTTCTTGAGCAACGAGACCCATCCCTGTATCCCACACACACGCATGTAAACAATCTGGTTTGGATCAAGGAGGATTATGAGCACTGTGTACTGTAAACAACCTTTATGGTTTTACGGCTCTGTTGTTGTGCGTGACTGATCAGCGTCAGCGCTGGACCCACACCAGCAGGTCGCCCACGTCCTTACCCGTCTTCATCACACTTTTTGCCATGTGGAATATATTTGGGCGTGGCAGGTATTGCTGCAAAAGTTTACTTTCCCCTGCAAGCTCGCAGCCCGCCGCAACCGTTTCACAATGTCCAATTTGGACTCGCAGATACGGTGAAACATCATTCATCTGAACATCTCGGGATTGGAAGACGTTTGAATTTGTGAAATGTTGGGTTTGCTGCAGTGTGTTGAAATACTACTCCACGTTGTTTTGCTCATTGCACTCTTTGGTTAACCGGCCAGTGTGGATGTCTGAGCTCCGGATAATTAAGGTTCTACTGTTTTTACGAAAGCAATAACCACGTGACGTAACAATGCTTAGGGCATTCATTACGTCAAGTCCTTTAATCGGCGCTCGTGGAACCGCAGTCAAGATTAACTGTTTATAGTCATTGAATATGTGTCATGTGTGTATGCTCTCTGTTGCATGCTACTATTCCTCAGAGAAAGTAGCTGGGATGGTCTGTCCCCTCATCTAGGTCACCTCCTACACAGTGAACTTTTAACAACCACAGTGAATGGCACAATGGTAAACAAAGTCAGAGGAGCACTCATTCATAATCATAAAGTGCCGTTTCTACTGTTGTGACACAACCTTGAGTAAACTAGTGAACTCAGCTGCGCCGCCCTGTGTGGGCGGGTCTATGACTCATCACCGTCAGGAAGTGATACAATGACCACAGATGACTCACTATACTTCATGGCAGTAGTGCAACAATAAGAGTCTTATCAATGGAGCTCTAAAATCCAGTACTGTACCCATGAACGATGAGTCAATAAGGGGCCAATTCTACATTTTACACTTTAGTTATTTAGCTCATTTCCCCCTTATCCAGGGAGACTTTCAATGAGGGTTTAGGGGTCCTCCCTCCCACCTCCAAGTTAATTCAATATTTTGTGCACTATTTTTGCACATTTTTTTTACTTTTTACTGACACCTCCCTCCCCCCCAAGTAAATTCAATATATTTTTGCACATTTTTAAAAAACTTTTTTTTTTAATTCTTACCTTATTGCACTATTTTTGCACATTTTTTCTTGCACTATTTTTTGCACATTTCACTATGCATTATAATGTGTATGATTGTGTATGTGACAAATAAAAAAATGACCTTGAGTGTCTCTCAGTGTTTTGCTTTAGGGGACTTCAGCACAATACACTGTTGCTGATGGACACAGTTAAAATATCAAACCTGCAACCTTTCTACAGCACAGTCTCTCGAACCACTGAGGACCTTGAGGTTTTTAGAAATGCAAGAGGCCCTACTGCTGACCTGGGGCCTTTGGCGAAGCAGCTCCTGTTGCTTCAGTCTCAGTCTTTCCTTCTCCAACTGCTGTAGTCTCATCTGGTTGTTCCCCCCCAGGACTCCGCTATGGGGGCTCGGGGGCAGCTGCCCTCCCTGCTTCACAGGAGCACTCTGGGAGATCCTCTGCTGGTTCAAGGCTGCAAAAGAGACAAAAAGCATTCAAGGCCGACGGTCAGTATTCCACATATGCAGCAGACAGACACCGGTGTTTGTTTGAAGCTATACCAGGCGACTTTGTGAAATGGCAACTGCAAATGGCAGAGAGAGGCAACTGTTCGCATGACTTCTGGGAATTGAAGTACTTTTCCATATGGCATCAGTAACCTGCACACGCCACACTCATGTTCACCATCCCGGCTGGTGTCTGATCGCCAATAACGAAGAATAGCAAAGGGACAAGAGAGGCAAAAGATCCAATATTAGTGAGGCCATTTCTTTCTGGACAGAGGCCTCAGTTCAGGAGACAGTTTGTATTTCAATTTGTCACTTCCTGTGGGCGGAGAAGTGTCCATACCAATAGATTGTGTATAAAGATGGACGACATGACATCCCCAAAAGTGAAGCCAAAACATCTCGATCGCCCCCTGGTGGCTGGCTGCAGTATAGCAGTATAGGTCATAAACCCCGCCCCCTCCATGTTAGCGGATGGGACAAAAGATGGTTTCTGTCATTTTAGGTAGTTCTCACAGCTGTGATTGTGCTCGTGATTGAGTCGGGTGGGTGTATGGGTGGGATCTCGAGACCGCTGCTCCTGACGGCTTCACCCCCCGATCACTACTGCACAGACTCCAAATGACGTCACCGGCGCAAGATGGCAGCGCCCATATCCGGGATATTTTGGCTTCATTTTGTACAATGGGAGGAAGTGGAGATGCGTCGTCCATCTTTATATACAGTCTATGGTCCATACCCAACACCAGAATTTTATTTGGGCAATCAACTGGGGCGACTAGTGCATCTTTAACCCTGACATTTTGCCGCCTTGCCACCTAATCTTGAACAAACTGAAACTACACTTTAATTTCCATGACGGCTTGCTTTAACGCTTGCCTGCATTTAGCATAACGAGACTGACAACTCCGGCAATTTGTCTATGAGGTGAACGTGTAAAGAGAGGAGCCAGTGCAGCAGGTTGTGTAGGTGCAAGGGGAGTCCCAACAGAAGATTTCCGCCAAGTCTGACACAACCACTATTCCTGTAAGACCTGATTCCCTCCCACTCCCTGACTAAGACCGGCTTTGTTAGTTCAGTACATTGCATCAGTCATGACTTATCCTCATTGTGCATCTTGTTTCCTTCAAAACAAATGACAGATCATCCCTCAAGACTGCCTTGCCCTGGCCTGATGTTGAAGTGCACAACCCGTCAACCTGTTTAATTCACACAATATAAACATAGTCTGTGAATTGCATTAATTAAATCAGCTCATCAATGTCCCTATTAAACCCCGTAGGCATCGGTTTAGAAATATAAAAACACCATTAACTTTCCCCCTTTCAAAGTGCTTTCACCCACCCAAGGTGATTTCATTCAACACCAACACGCTTTCTACGTGTTTACAATATCAATGCAAATGTGTGTGTATTGAAAACCTGCACAGCTGTTCCCCAGAGAAACCCGTGTTGTTCTTCACTCTGGCGGGGGCGGCTCTAATAAACATGAGTAAAGAGAAGCAAAGCAGCATCTAATTGCAGCAATCTACCGCATGCAAAGTAGGTCACACGTTTTAGCACTGTAGTAGAGAAAGACAAGCAAATGCGCCGGGCCACAAGGGGTGTTACAGTAATGGAACCAATGAGGAGCCCTGTTTACTTATGTGCTTGAGGCGCCGACCAAAACAAAGCCTGAGCGGGGGCACGATTTTCATGCGGGCCTGCTTCTCTCTGTGCTGCCCTGCCCGCCCCGGCACCTTTCTCATCATCATTCAATCACTGTCTGTTTACACTATCTCAGTAGCTGAATGAACCATGGCTCAGGGCTCTCCCTGGGAAGCTCTGGAGGCCCCAC
>CABFOS010063727.1:0-12581 GCA_900660315.1 Diretmoides pauciradiatus | reverse complement strand
CTGAGTTGGCCATCTGATGATACACGAAAGAAAGAAAGAAAGAAAGAAAGAAGAGGACTAAAGAAACCACAACATATTCAGTTTACTGTCATAGAGGACTAAAGAAACCACAACATATTCAGTTTACTGTCATAGAGGACTAAAGAAACCACAACATATTCAGTTTACTGTCATAGAGGACTAAAGAAACCACAACATATTCAGTTTACTGTCATAGAGGACTAAAGAAACCACAACATATTCAGTTTACTGTCATAGAGGACTAAAGAAACCACAACATATTCACATTTGAGAACCTGAAATCAGAGAATCTGGACATTTTTTCTTAAAAAATTACTCAAAATAGTTGGCGATTAATTTAATAGTTGACAACTCATCGACTTATCATTGCAGCTCTACTTGAGAATCTGCTGTATATGTGTATATGTGTATATGTGCTCATTGGTGACAGTGCACATTTCATCCTCAAGGCAACCGGCCAATTTTAAACAGTTGAGTTACTGGCACACTCGTCAACCGCTGTCTCACCTATAGGCCTTTTGCTCTAAATCCTATGTGGTTGAATGTTCTCAGGATGAGGCTGATGATGCAGTCTGACATAGCGATTATGTTGTAGAGAGCACTGCACTGTAGATTGTACACTTATATAGTGAATGAGACTTCCAATAAAAAGTAGACCAGCAGTTCTAGAATGAAACTTTGCAATGTCCGGCCTCTACTGATACACTTTTATACTTCTACTTCTCTACTGATACACTTTTACATCTGTGTTTTGGAAGAAAATACTTCCAAAATCTTCAAACATGCAACTTCTGCTCCAGGGGAAGGACACAACCTTAAGCCTTTGTTTCTCACTCTCTATTTGCATGTCATTCTCCACTTAAGCACTGGCAGGTTGAATGGACAGCATGTAATCTGGATGTCTAGCAGACCGGCTTTATAGACTGACTGCTCACTGTCAGTGGGTTTATGATGGGACACATTTAAGAGCTGCAGAATGCTCCTGAGGAGGCTTATTGCTGTGTCTCTCACTCAGCTTAGGGGAGGGGTCAAGAGCCCTGACCTCACTTCCTGTAGGGGCTCCTCACAAGCATTCCATTGTCTGTGAGAATGTGCATGGGCTCAGGGGACTCCCCACATCTGGCAGCTGTTATTAGCAACCTCCTGTAAATCCCCTCATCCCACCACCCCCAGGAAGACCAGCATGTATACTAGTGCATGTGCACCCCAAAACACGCTTCAAAATAAACTCTCTGGTTGGTATGGTTTCAGAAACCACTGGCTGCGAGGCTCCCGGTTGACAGCTGCTCTTAAGTATTTACCTCAACATTTGCATTTTATTTTCCTGCCAATCATTCCCCCTGACACTTTAGCAAATGAAAAGGAACTACATCAAAGCTGTTGCTGTTACCGTTACACCAGAAAGATTGAAACACACAGGCTTGCTTATTTCTAAATTTAGAATCTTGAGACACTTTGACGTTACCTAATCTGGGTCTTCTAGGCCACTTCTAGGTCTTATGGTAACAGAAAGTAGACAGCACATCAGACTTACTTAGACCAGAAGCAGTATTATTTGTCTTACTCTATTACTAATCTCTGTACTTCTTCTTTCCAAAGAGCCCAAGACCCAAAAAGGCAAAGTGATCTTAGAAGAGGGCCTGAATTTCCTTCGTTTCTACTTTTAGACACAGGATTACACTGGGGAAGTCATTAACGGTCAACTATAAATGTTCTCAGGCTCTGTATTGTGGTAGATGGGAGACTTTCCATTCTTTGTTGAATGTCCTCTAACCTCATTTCTGTAGTATGCGTAGGCAAACAATGGAGGTAGCTTTCAGAATAACTGAAATCAAGGTCACAACGTCTGAAGATATCCGATTGTTTCGATTCGCAACTAAACACCCATACACAGAGAGAAAGGGAGATGAAGGGGAAGGATCTCCTATCACTTCCTCTTCAAGTCAGAAACAAAAAAAGCCTGGAAGAAACCTTCCTCTTGCCGGCACAGATGCTCTGGCCAGAGTTAGACGTGTATTTTTAGCGCTGTGAATGTTCCTTAGGTCATGTGCATCAAAGTCCTGTGATTCAGTCAGAACCGATGGTCCGGATGACATGATTCTCAGAGGATTCTGGTGCACGTCACAGCAGAAGGAAACATGTTGCAGTTTGCTGTCATCGCTATTCTGTGAGACATGAACAGATGTGTGTTGGTAGTAACAGGTATTTAAAATCTTCCTCTCCGTTATTTTCATTCCAAACACCGTGAGGGGCATAATGGCTTTGCTGTAGGTGCACTTGCAATTGCATGTAGATATAAGTTGCAGTGTGTAATGGCGTGTATTGACACAATGAAAAATGTCTGGAGGGATCTCATACTATACGTCATTCATAGATATAGGGCTTGCTCTGATAATTGCCAGTGAAACGTATGGATGTAAAACTGCTTTGTGAAAATGAGTAAAATGCCATTAAGCCGTCGACAATCTGGGACAACAAGCAATGCAATGGACTGGCACAGGCGGCGCTCATGGTGGTATAGAAGAGTGTTTGTTCTCTTCCTACAACAACAAACGCCAGGAGCGGTGCCTGGAGACACGATGGCTTATCTCGCTCCACTCTAAATTACAGGCTTAAGTGTTGGCTGTGCCACACGTCTCTGCTGTTCACAGGTTTAGACAAAATCCGTAACCCCCCGCCTTCACGCCGCCGGAGACCCGTAGTGTTGGCTTACCCCCTTAGCTCTGCCCCATCTAGTGTCTTTTTTTCCTCCTGCACAATAGAAGTCCAATTTTACATTTGATCTGTTCACTGGGCATGGACGGGGGCTTGAATCGCCAATGTGTTTGTGGGTATTTCTATGAGAAAACCCTGCGGTGGTCCTGCATCGTCCGCATGCTTCCTGTCTGGCGGTGTTATACGTCTTAGGCAATGCGAATTCTTGATATATTTCTCTCTTTCTGTTGGTATAAGTGAATGTCTCTGTAGTGCTCGCCCAATATTACATCGCTCCACCCCCACTGCTGAGGAGTTTCTCACAGGAGTATAGAGTTACCTTATTTTTTTACAGTCAGGCCTGAAAAGACCCGTGTTCCCATGGTCCACTTGCATGCATGTGTCCGTGTGTTGGTTACCACACTTGAGTATTAGCATCGGATGTCTATTGTGTTCAATGTCATGTTGCAAGAGTCCTTCATCAGCTTTAGTCCGTTGAGGGGAGGAGTGATAGTGGATAGTAAAGGCAGGCAGGTTCCAGAGCAGTCCACCGTGGGCGAAGTGTGGAGGGACGCACGGGTACGAGGGGAGGGGGGTTTGTGGCTTCCTGCAGATTAGGCCAGTGTTTATAGAGCCTTGCTCAAGTACCCTTAGCAAAACACATTCAAATCCACACGTCTATTATCATCCAGTGTTTTTACAGCAGCACCAGTCACAGGCGGTGATGCAACGCTTGTCAGTTCTGTGGTCATTTGGCTGAGTGACGGAAGAAGAAGTGACTTTGCTGAAGCCCCGAAACAGGATTAAAAAAAGGCCTGAGTTTAGCAATCAGCAGAGCCGCAGAGGTGACGGTCGCATTGTCACAGATATGATCCCTGTCATTTAATCCTCAGAGGCATCACAGAGGTCACGGCTGAAATCTGTTGTTTTGACTTGGAGCCATATGTCAGCCATCAGTGGTAAAGAAACCCAACTCTGACGTTTCTAAACCCAACTCTGACGTTTTGAGTTCAGAAGGTTGGTCAAAGGTTTAAGTGTGTGTGTGTGTGTGTGTGTGTGTGTGTGTGTGTGTGTGTGTGTGTGTGTGTGTGTGTGTGTGTGTGTGTGTGTGTGTGTGTGTAGCAGGGCGGGTCAGGGGTATAAACCAATATGTGATTCATTAGTAAGAATAACTCCTGTTAGTGTTTTCTCAGTTGACATTATAAACAACTTGCTCGGAGCATCACATTGACGTAAAGAACATTGCATTGGATGGTTGTGATGCTGTTTTGCTGTTCTGCTCCATCTGTGATACGCTTCACAACATCTGCTCACGTGCTTTGACCAAAGTGTTGATGGAGCGGGGAGTCTCGGCGAGCGCTACGTGCTTACTCAGTGTAAAGAGCCGAAGAATCAGTGCACAGATGTTCCATAGCATTCAGGTCCGTCCTTCTGCATCCGCCGAATGCTGCTATGGGGGAAAAATGAGAAGAAAAGGTGTGCAGAAAGGAGGATTTTGGAGAGGAAGAGAGGGAGAATGTGTGTTATAAAGACCCCTTGTACGGTTAAGGAGCCGAAAAAGGAAATAGCGGAAGGATGGATGGGTGCAAGCAGGGGAGTGAAGGAAGTGAAGTTGGTCAATAGAGGGTAAAATGAGCTTTCAGTAACCAGGTCAAGCATGCACCTATTGGAATCTTGCCTCGAGATACTTGCATGCAGGCTGCGAGCTGTACGATTAAGACGGGGAAGCTGGAGTTTATGTCTGTGTATTTTCGCTTGAGGCAGTGTATTGATGCAGTATTTGTTTGTAAAAGTGTTTACAAAAGAGTGTTTGTGCGAACACATGCATCACACGTGCATATTTCTCCTCCAAACCCACAGCTAATCTTCCTGCCACTCGGCTTCTGAGGTCAATGTTGGGGGTCATCAGATAAGAAGGATCAGGGTCAGGCCATTACTTTTACTGTTCTTCCTCTGATGGCCTGCACTCTACCCCATACCCCCAGTTAAAGGAGAACAAGTCATGTGGTCAAAGTGGTAAAATGTATCATAAAACATGAAGACTGTGGGAAGAGATGGCAGGAGGGCAGCAGGGGTCTAAATCTCACACTCTCCTGATACAGCCTGAAGTGCTGCTGTCTTTAGTACTGATTGCACGGCCCAGACAAGGACGGGACATAGCCCAGACAATCACTTAGACCAGGAAATGGCTGCACAGGAGACCAAAGTTTCAGCTGGGACCACGACCAAGCCAATCTGCATGCATCAACAAAATTTGTTGCAATGGAACTTGCATTTCTGCGTTCAGTATTTATCGGCTCATCTTGAAGCGGCTGAAGACCTTTCTCTTTCTTCAGCCTTTTACTGTTTTACGGGTTTATTGTCTGCCCGTCCTTTCAGCCTAGTCCTTCTTTTTCTCGTTTAGTTGTTCTCGTTCTCTTTGTTGTTTCGTGCCTTTGTTACTTTGAAAGGCCCTCTTAAGTCAAATTATTATAATTATAATAATATTAATAGTTATAAAATCACCAGTAAGTCAAGAAAACAACACATTTCAATTAATGTTCAATGCACAATGCAATGATGAAATGTGAAAGTCGCCCGATGTTTCTGAAGATTTTCTCTTAGTGGAAGAAGAAATAGTTATTTTTATTGTTCTTGATGTTTTATGAAATTCAACAGTTCCTCATTTATTTTTGATTGTTTGTCAATCACATTTGCCTTTTTGTATTCCAAATATAATGTATTTGAACCTCTGTTATTGGAGTATCATGTCAATCAAAAAGAAAAAGCTGTGATTTGTAATGTGCAATACTTTGTAGAAAAGAGAGTAGAGTTGTTCTTTTTTCATGCTATTTTCCCAATAGGTGGTACTAACTTTGGAAGTAAGAGAATAGCCTGTGAATTCTTGAAGAAAAAAGTCAAAGGGAAATTGAGGGTTGCTATGGCAATAAGCAGTGTGCAAAGTCATCATTTAATTTTTTTGGCCAGAACACTGACATTTTTGTTGTATGAGTCATATCAAGCGAACGACATAAATCAACACAATCTTTACAACTCGTCTGTCTGTGAAAGCTTCATGAGTTATTCTCTCAACTAATGCATCTATTATAGGTAGATGATGTACAGTATATACGAGAACTATACTAGTGGCTTGTGTTGATGTGTTTTATTGTCTGGGTCTACTAAATGACCTTTGAAATAGAGAGAAACCAGCCCAAGTTTATTGAGTGCAGACTGTCCCTTGTGGCTCAGTCCCACACGCCACCCGGGAAGTGCTGCTTTGATCTGCACACTGCAGACATTCTTGCCATCACCATCTCACTTCCCTCCACGGTGTTTATTATTGACTGCAGCTGTAACACCTCCAGTCACTAAGACCTCACTCCACCCAAGGTCGTACTGACAAACCCCCGCACCCCAATGCTGCACTGTACTGCAACAGCCCCTTAAGCTCGTGCAGAGCAAGGAAGGAAACATTCTGTGCACGTTCGGATCAAAAGCATTGTTAGTGCTCCCTGGTCGGTCTTTGTTTCTGCTGAATGGCTATTGTCGTCGTGAGTAGAAACGACCTGTTCAGCCTGGTCAGTACATTGTACGGTGTGAGAGTTAATCTCTTCTCCTTTCTTCTCTGGTAAACACACTTCGCCTCTGACCCCCCGAGAGTCGCGGGCGGCGAGGACTCGAGGAGGACAAGGCTCCAGTGTGCGGTGAGGGAGAACGGGGTACCAGCTGGGAAGGGAGAAGGAAGTTTTGGCCAGGTTTGGTGATGTTGATTCAGCTGGGCCATAATTACATTATGACCTCACTGGCCACATCCAATCAAATCTGAAGTAACACCTCAGCCACAGCCAATCAAAACTATACTAACCTTGGCAATTAAAGAAAAGGGTAAGGACACCAAACATTGCAAGTTATTCCTGTTATAAGCGCACCGCTGTAATAAACTGTACAAACTTTACAAACAATAAACACATTTTGCACAACTGTAGCTCCAGATTCCACAGACTTGCTCCAGAACTGACAAGCCCTCGCACATTCACTATCCCGTCAGGAAACTTGATATAGACATCCAGCGACGATCACTTTTTCCCTCCTGAAGTCCAAGCTGCAGCCAGCACCGCTTGAAGAGATGATGACTAACGGCCAAAGTGTGTCTCCTTATATTAGATTTCTCATTGAATATATTTGATAGCAGCAGGCGATGACTGTGATGACTGTTAGCTCACTCTGTTGCGACTTGCCAGAAGGGCTGGCTCTGCTCGGAGATTGAGCACAAGTGAGTCATACCATTAAATAGGACTAATGTCAGCCCAGGGGAGCAAATAGACTGCTGCATCATTAACCAGTCAGACTGCTAGTTAGGTTGGGGCAGCGCTCACTGTGAAAAGGACACGAGCATTCACTCCTTGAAGGAATTACGAGAGCGTCTATTGGCAGGAGACGGGGGTGGGTGGCAAAAGACAGGGACCAAACTTTATCAAGCCTGTTTAGCTTTAGAGCACGTCTCAGTGTGTGTGTGTGTGTGTGTGTGTGTGGTTGGAGGTCCATGTTCAAGTGTAATGTTGGGGAAGGTCTACCGTAGTGTTTACCAAAAGTCAGCATGTGGCCACATCGCAATGCTCCATAAAGTGACGAATATCACTGCTGGATAACAAAAGAAAGCTGGGTTTAATTAACAGCGCACACAAATTCTTGTTCGGTTGGCAGTAACCACGCTAACGTGAAACAGACTGAAGTTAGTGGACTTTCTACCCGCTGGAACAGCAATAGAACCACAGTTTTTACTAACTTTGAGAGAGTTGCTCTTACTAACGCAGGTCAGAGTTTGTTGTCTGCTGCTTGTACACACCCATGCATGCACACGCACACATACACACACACACCCATCATCCATTCTTTGTTTTCATTTTGTAATCTCAAGTTACCTCCTCCTCCTCACCTCCTTCTTTTGAAGATAACATCATTTGTTTTTCGTTTTGTGCTACCAATTATCCTACAAAGATACTAGGTGCCATTTTTTTTCTCCAAATGGGAGATATATCTCATTTTAAACTGAAACCTGGGTCACTTAGTGTGGAACCTTTACTACTGTTTACTCCCTCCTCTTCAGCTTTAGCTTTCTACTCCGACTTTCTACTCAGGGTGAAGACGGTTACCTAATCATTTGCACTGCTGAGCTCCACCAGTTCTAATAACACGGCTAAATTGTAGGTCTCCAACTCCTATGAAACAGTCTTCTAACCTCTGGGGCACAAACCCTGTAACTCAGCGTGCAAGACGAGACGAGACGAGAGAACGTTCATTATCTCCCTAACTTGGCTCCTTCTGGAGGTGAATTGATTTAACGGCCACGGTGAAATATTGCTCTTATCCTGGCCCTCGGACCACACTTGCCCCCTAACCCCTTCCTCGGCCGACCCCCACCCTTTTTAAAAGCAGCCCTGGATTCCAGGAAAAGTTGGAGCGACGTTCTGCGCTCCATAAATCACAGTCCTGCTCCCCAGCCACTCCCTGCAGAGAGCCGAGGGTGAAACATCATCCCCTTCCCCATTCCCCCGCTCCCATCTCCACCTCCCCAACCTCTATTTGTACGTGGTATAGAGTGGCAAATGAGAGCTTCCTCTCCGCTTTACCACAGCCTCACCGGGTGTCTGCATCCCCTTGGTGCGCTCAGATCTTTACGACCTATAGTCTGTCCCACCACGGTGGCGTCAAAGTCGTGCTGCTTCAATCAGCCCCCTTCCCTTATTTACCTGCTTGTGTTGCTGCATGCGGTCGTAGTGTCGTTGGCCCTTTATTGCCCACAATCCACCACAGTGCCATTCATCTCTATCTGACTGCCATGGTTATGTCACAAGGAGCACAGTGACAAACGAGGTAAACCTTGATCAGAAACACATTTTTATAGGGGAACTAAAGTTGAAAAAAAAATCATTTCAATAATTGAGAAGTGAGAGCTCACAAAGAGGAGCTGTGAAAACGCTCCGTGATACAACACTCCGTGATGGAAAAAGTTCAGTTGCACAAGCGCTGCTTTACGCTACTAGTGGAAAAGTGTTTAATTGATTGGCCTGTGATTAAGTCTAAAAAGAGCGTGCGACTGCTGCGCTGCGGCCCAACCCGGGTGAGTGATAGACCTGCCTGCACAAGCCCATTAGACGCAGTCAGGCTGATTAATAAGCAGGGCCAGTTTCACATGTGAATGACATATCCCTCAAAGGGCAGAGTTTCTGGGACGGTCGGGCCGAGGGCTCTGACAGGAACTCTCGGCACAGCTCTCATGAATAGCACATAAACAGAGAACATCCGTAAACAGTTTAGAAGACCCGTTTGGAGTTTGTTCCAAATGGGTGGGTGGGAAGGAGGGATGCAGAAACGGGATGGGGACTGGAAGGGTGAGAGAGTGAAGCACTGCAGCTGATATTCCCTCTATGACGGCCCAATAGGGAGGAGCAACATCAGGCTGCCTCTGCGCTCCTTTGGGACGCTTTGCCTGTACAAACAAACCGACCCCGGGCCTCTGGTCTAATGGGAACCAGACCTGCTCAGGAACCCCCCTCTCTCTCTCTCTCTCTCTCTCTCTCTGCTTGCCTCACTCCTTCCCTCCCAGCACACCCGGCGCTCCAGCAACACACACTCTCCAGCTGAAGGACGCACTTCAATTATCCCAAACAGACCTTAAACTATTCCCTTTGCTAATTTCCCCGCATGGCAATGGCTCGTGACGTCCCACCTTTCTTCAACACATGCTGACCCTTCTTGACCTTGGAGCAGCGTGACCCTTTTATCTCCTCTGACACTTTCACATGCTCTCTCTCTCTCTCTCTCTCTCTCATTACATTACATTACAGTCATTTAGCAGACGCTTTTATCCAAAGCGACTTACAATAAGTGTATTCAACATAGGTAGTCAAGAGAACTACTAGTCACCAAAAATCATAAGAGCATCTCCTTTCTAAACAAGCATCTAAAAGTGCATAACTATAGTGCTAAAGTGAAAGTGCAGAAACAAAAACAAAAACTGCTAACTCTCTCTCTCTCTCCATCTATATATCACACACAGCTTTCCATTGAGTCATGTTTATACTGGCCCCCTTTTAATTTGTTTTCCCGTTCATTTAATCCATTCATGCGTCCATCTATCTTGCCTTATTTTTCTTTCGCCTGTTACATCCGATCACTTCCACCATTAAACAGCACGGTACGCACTTTACCGGGAACAGCATAATTAGACCTCCGACTAATGCCGAAAGCATCCCTAATCACCGGCTGGAACCTGGAGGCACCGTGGTGAAAGGCCGGCTGCTGAGTGAGAGCCGCTCATCCCTGGCTGGAAGTCTGAATGTTCTCATTGTGGGAGTTCAGAGTTTATCTGTGAATGTCCTCCCAGTCTCACTGCTGTCTCTATCTGAATGTTCTGGTTCACTGAAGTATGAATGTTGGCACAGACTCAGAGGAGAGAATGGCTCTTAAAAGCACATAGAGCCTCCACATGGACTGCGCACACAAAGAGAGGGCCGATTGTGATAGGGGACTGGTGACGTTCACTTCCCAAGACTTGTGGTTCAATTACTGTACATCTGAAGATAATTCAGAGGCGAGAACGGCCTTTTATTTGTGCGATCGGGTCACAGAGGAAGTACGACAGATTTGTTGAAGGGGGGGTGGGCCGTGCCAGAGGGGATTTGGAAGGGATTCGCCACCGGACACTGGAGATGACTGTTCACAGCTCCGTCTCCCTCCCACACATCTGGGCACAATCCCACCACTGTAGGCAGATGAGCTGAGATGCTGCCTCGCTCATCGTGGATTCACTCCCCCTTGTTTTCTTGCCTGGCCTTGAGCGCTCCGCCGGGGTGTTCTGTTTTTCTCCTCTTGTGTGGAATTGCTATGGGCCTTCTGGCAGCGCTGCGTGTATTTGTGCTGTGCATGCCGGCAGAGGCCAAGTCCAGACGCAACCCTCTGGAACTGAGGTGTGTTTCTGCAATATCAGCAAAAACCAAGAGGCCTGCCGGTAACAAACGTGTTGCAACTCAGTCGTTCCCTTGAAGAGGTTTGGAGGGGGGTGTGTCTGGGAAATGAGAGAAATTTGTGTGGAAACGTGTTTGCGTTGAGTGTTTGTTCACATTGGGTGTTTGATCTATCTGGTTGAGCCGTACTTGTGGTTGCATGTGTGTGTGAGGGTGTGTGTGTTTGCATGATAGCTTCAGGATACATCTGCCCAGTGATCGACTGATTGACTGTAAATATGTACAGTACACTCACACGCCACAGTGTCGATGGATGGAATAGGAATGGATCAATACCGCAGCAGCACAGAACCCTCCCTCACTACCCCGAAACATTCAGTAGTTTATGGAAACAACGTGATCGACAGTGCCACCGATCATCCAAAAGCAATCACACATCAAAGCTGTTTCGGTGCTCGTATTCGAGTTTTGCAAAGCAACCGCATGCCCTTGATAAGGTACCAGGTGGGTGTGTTCAGCCAAGAGTTTGAGGGTTGGCTTACAGTGCATGTTCCCACTGAAGTCATTTGTTGAGGCAGCATAACTTTGGCAGGAAGAGACTAACAAACAGTCAAGGTCATTGACCCACTTCAGGGGGGGGAAAGACACCAATCAGTTTGTCTGTATCGCGGATGTTTCAAAATAGTTGCAGACTGCAGACAGGAAAACAGAATATTCTTTGTCTATGTAGAGAAAATATGTACTATTCCAATGTATTGATTGTCATGAGCTCATCATGTGCTTTTTTCCACGTGAGGGTTTACAACATAGATAAACATAGACATGATCCTATTCAAACTGTGACCCCCCTTATTCAACATCCAAACACCATCATGAGACGATGCTAGGAAGAGAGGGAGGCTTGCAGGTAGCGGTCCTTGGTTATAGTCGGACCACTTGTCACAGAACTGCACCATTCCCTTTGCTGTGTGTATCATTAAAGGATAACTTCTGTGTTTTTCAACCTGGATCCTATTTTCCCATGGCCGTGTGTCCAACTGCATAGTCCTCTAAAAGCTTCTCTCCTTTTTGCCACTGACAGACTCGATTGTTGTTCTAAGTGTCTGACAGGATCCCGACAGAAATAAAACGTTTTTCTTTCGTGAGGAGTGAGACCTCTTGTTGCATATAGACCTTTGTTGGATAGGGACTCGCTGTTGTTGTGGCTACTTGTGCTACAAGTGGATGCTAACACAATAACAACAGACCGGATCAAGCGAAAGGTAAAGAAAAACGTTTTATTTCTCTGTCGGGATCCTGTCAGACACTTAGAACAACAATCGGAGCCTTTTGCTGAGCTAAGCGCTAACCGATACCAGCTACGAACTCGGTCAATACGGGACCAATTTCAAAAATTCTTGTTGCCACGAGTCAGTTAGACACACGGCCATGGGAAAATAGGATCCAGGTTGAAAAATACCGAAGTGATCCTTTAAAGGAAACACTAAATCAACGGATGGCCAACTAAACTTGTCTTGTCAAAATTGTTCATCAGTCTATTTCTGGTCAACCATGTACACCAGATATTTTCTCGCTCCTCTTCTGTCTTTTCTTTTCTAAACTCTCCCTCCACATTGTTCCACTGCCACGTTGCAGCCCAACGCAACTGGGGAAGCTGAGACACCTGGATGTGGCTAGGCTTTCCAACGGGGAAGCTAAAGCCATAGTAGTCATGTGACGATGACGATGTGGCATGGTCTGATAGTGAGAAACAAGTGAGCGAGGGGACTCCACACCCCCACGGCCCCGCTCCTGAATCAAATATACAGGGATGTGTGGGATTACTCTCACAGGAGGAACATGAACCCTCTGACTTCCTGCCCACTGATGAGGTCACCGGTCTCAGTGGGAGTGTCTGTGAAATGCCTGCTCAATAAC
>CABFOS010063690.1:1620-12105 GCA_900660315.1 Diretmoides pauciradiatus | reverse complement strand
TTATATATATATATATTACATATATATCTCTATATACTGTGTGTGTTGTGTTGTACTTTTGTTGTTATACTGTTGTTGTTGCACTGTTGTTGTTGCCATGTATCATGGTGTTATACTGTTGTTGTTGCCATGTATCATGGTGTTATACTGTTGTTGTTGCCATGTATCATGGTGTTGCACTGCTGGTTTACTGGAGCTGTGAGATACCTGCAATTTCCCCACGGGGATCAATAAAGTATCTATCTATCTATCTATAGCGAGCCATAGTGCACTGATAATACCACTTTAATAGAAATGCCAGAGAGAGAAAAAATAAAGTGATAAAGATTTTTTCTCACTACACAGACACTTGAATTCCTTCCCTGTGAATTTGCATATCTGTGTGTTTGTGTGTAGGTAGTGGCTACAAGGTGTCAGAGCTGGCTGCTTTGTGTGAGGGAGAGACTCTGATGATTGGAGGGAAGGAGGTGGAGGTGATGGGGGTGATATCTGCTGAGGACTTCGCCAGGGGACGCTGTTTCCAAGAGGTCCAAGTGGAGAAGGAGGTGCCATGTATGAACTCGGCTCCACTCCCCTCTCGTCGCTTGGCATTCAAACCTTTCTGTCGCCCAACGCTGTTGGGCAGAGGAGCAGAACACCCAGTGGCCAAACCACAGCAGGAGCAATCCTGCAAACCTCTTCATAACCCGCTAGCTCCAGGTATCGAAACATAACCAGAACCTTATCTATTAGAACCTCTCAGAACGGAGGTCTTTCTGGACAATGTCGAATTCCCAACCAAAGCTTTGCATGCATACGCATTTAGAAATGTTCTGTATAATATAATTTGCTATTTAAAGTCTGATCAATCTATATGATTATCTATTAATCTATTATCAATCTATATGATTAGCCTATTTTGCTATCATGCCTATTTGCTAGACCAGTCTCATCAGAAGTTTGGATTAAAAAAATATAATGGCATATTTTGTTTTGGCACAAAACATGTTATTACATATAAAATACATGCACATGTATTACAATGTACTACAAAATATTAATGCATGAAACATTCAAGGACTCTGGCTCTCTGTAGGTGCGTTGGTGATGCCACGTCCTTCTTCCACCCACCAGTGGTCTTGTAACAAGTCAGGACATCCTGTGGTCGATGTGGTGGTTGACCCTTACCTGACCACTCACTTCCGACCCCACCAGAGAGATGGCCTGCTTTTCCTCTACGAGTGTGTCATGGGCATGAGGTACCGGAACTGTGTCTGTAGCACAGTGATGCTGTGATGTGATTATGTTGAAGGAGGTAATAACCTTCTAAGTGAAAAAGAGAATTTCAGCTACATGTGGTGAAGAAAAGTACTTTCATTCTTGTAGACAACATCTCAGCTATCACAGCCTTCAACAGGGGTCCTAATGGCTTCTATTGTGATATTTTCTGTGTGTGCTTCAGAGCCATGTGTCGCTACGGGGCTATCCTGGCTGATGAGATGGGTCTGGGGAAGACCCTGCAGAGTGTGGCGTTGGCTTGGACTTTGCTAAAGCAGGGACCATATGGTGGGAAACCGGTTGCTAAGCGTGTCCTTGTGGTTACTCCTGGCAGCCTAGTGCAGAACTGGGGTGCAGAGTTTAACAAGTGGCTGGGCCGGGAGAGGATCAGCGTCTTCACTGTGGATCAGGTGAAGGGGAAATTTGGGCTTTTAGATTCACTTGTATGTTCATCTTGAGCAGCAGAGTGGCATATTGAGTTGGGAGACTGCCCTTAAAAAGATTTTCCCTAGGGGAATTAATAAAGTACCGCAGTCTTAATGTACATTCATATTACATGTGAATTTATTCATATGCATGTCCATAATTCTGTGTTTGTTGACATACGTGTCTAGGACCACCGGATAGAGCAGTTTGTGGTATCTCCTCTGCACAGTGTTCTAGTGATCAGCTATGAGATGCTGCTGCGCTCCCTGGAGCAGGTATGTGGTATTGCTCAGTTTTGTGGAACATGTTAACGTTTGTAGTGCATCACCTTATTCTAGTTTTGTTATTAGAGATATTTATTTATTTATGTATTTATTTTTTAATGTCTTTTCAGGTGCAGAAGCTGGAGTTTGGCCTTGTAATTTGTGATGAGGGTCACAGACTGAAGAACAGTAACATCAAGATCTCTTCTGCTCTCAGTGGGCTCAGCTGCCAACGCAGGGTCATACTGACAGGTACACACTTGCACTGATATTGAAATGCTAAGCTTCTTGACTGAAAGAGATGGAAAAATCAACTCCTTACGGAACCTCTGACTGCTGAACGAATGGGAATAACCTCTTGTTACGTTTTTTTATGAGTGTGTCTTGTTTTGAAGGAACCCCAGTACAGAATGACCTGCAGGAGTTCTATGCTATCATAGAGTTTGTCAACCCCGGGATTCTTGGGTCGTCAACTGCTTACAGGAAAG
Source organism: Diretmoides pauciradiatus (assembly GCA_900660315.1). Taxonomy (NCBI): domain Eukaryota; kingdom Metazoa; phylum Chordata; class Actinopteri; order Trachichthyiformes; family Diretmidae; genus Diretmoides; species Diretmoides pauciradiatus. The sequence goes on along the minus strand of CABFOS010063690.1, from coordinate 9,671 downwards.
TGTATGAAGAACCTATCCTACACTCCAGACAGCCCTCCTGCACAGAGGTAATGCTCTTTGTGTATCCACTTCTCATGTATAGACATTACATTACCTGACATTACCCCCAATCTCATGTCTGTCTCTTCCAGGAGGAGAGAGTTCTAGGGGAAGAGCGAGCTGCTGAGCTCTCTCGCCTCACTGGCATGTTCATCCTGAGGCGGACACAGGAGATTATCAACTGCTACCTGCCTCCGCGTCTTGATTGGACGTTGTTCTGTGGCCCCTCCCCCCTGCAGCAAGAGTTGTACAAGCATCTCCTCTCCCACAGAGTCTTCAGAGCCTGTCTTCAGGGCTCCATGCAAACTCACACACACTTGGCCTGCATCACAGCTCTGAAGAAACTCTGTAACCACCCTGGCCTGCTCCACTCCACTGTCAAGGTTGTGTTCTGTTATTAATAAATGTATAATAATAATCAACTTTATTTGTAGAGCACTTTCAAAACAAGGTTACAAAGTGACAGAAAAAAGTAAGACAAATGGGTAAAAGTCTTAGTGCAACATATTAAAACAGTAAAATAATGCAGTAAAACAATATTAAATAAAAATAGATAAAATCCATAACTTAAGTATTTAGATTAAAAGCAAGTCTAAAGGGTTATGTCTTTAATAGTGATTTAAAAGAGGAGACTGAGGAAGCTAGCCAGTTTATTCCACAGTACAGGTGACGTGTGTGTGGCAGGGGTGTGATTAAAACAATTGGCATCTAACTAAAGCGGTGATTGATTGATTGATTGATCGATCTTTGTTAGTAGCCTTTGGTTATTTTAGTTATTTATTGAACTCTCAGTCCCCTTCTTGGCAATGAATTCCATGGTCAAGGTTACTCATTTTGTTTAGTGTAAGATGGTTCCTATAAACTAGTGTGTGGAGGTTTGGCCATACTGTAGCCTAACTAAGTACTGTGTTTGTGTGTATTCAGGAGAAAACAGACAGTGGTTCAGATGAGAACTCTTTATATGAGGGGCTGGTAGATCTGTTCCCAGAATCCTACTCTTCAGGTGGATACAGCACTGCCGACTCTGGAAAACTATTGGTTCTGTCTGACTTACTGACCGCCATCAGACAGCTTAACTCCTCAGACAGGTGAGCGTGTGTGTGTCAGGTGTGTGGATTTGTCTGTTTGTAGTTTTGTCTGTATTTATCTGTAGATATGATGTACTGTATATGTGCCCCAACAGGGTGGTTGTAGTTTCCAATTACACTCAGACACTGGACCTGCTCCAGGACCTGTGTGTCCACCTGGGCTACACCTTCTGTCGACTTGATGGGCACACCCCCACCATCCAGAGGCAGCGATTGGTTGACAATTTCAACAGCCCTTATTCCCAGAACTTCCTGTTTCTGCTGAGCTCCAAAGCTGGAGGGGTAGGGCTTAATCTGGTGGGTGCCTCCCATCTGGTGTTGTACGACATTGACTGGAACCCTGCCAATGACATTCAGGTAAGACACACCTACACAGACACACCTAAAAAGATCAAAGCCTGTATACACTGTCCTCTCTGTCCCCGCAGGCTCTGAGTTTTCTGCTTTTCTCTGGCTTGCCTGGATACACATAAACTTATGTATGTGCATCTCCACCAGGTGGCACTGTGTATATGTGTCACTCGTTTGCCACATTGTATTATTATATACTGTGTCTAGGCAATGGCTCGAGTGTGGAGAGACGGACAGAAGAAGACTGTGCACATCTACCGTCTCCTCACAGCAGGTGAGAACACAAACACACACACAGTCAAACACACGCCACACTAACTATGAATCAGTCTGATTTGAAGTTGGTTTTTGTGTGTGTGTGTGTGTGTGTCTCTGTCTCCCTCAGGTACCATTGAAGAGCGTATATTCCAGAGGCAGGTGTCCAAACAGGGGCTTTCTGGGACAGTGGTGGACTTGGGTAAAAGGGCAGATCACACCAGCTTCTCCTCCAGTGACCTGCGAGATCTTTTCAGCCTGACAGACACACCCTCTCTCACTCATGACATGCTCAACTGCAACTGCAGCATGGATGGATCAGTCCATGGTATGGGATGGACATGCCCCACACTGATACATAACTGCACTGATATACATGTACCATCACAAACATGTGCATAGGTATTCACTTTTTTTCATCCTTCTCAGTTGTTGATGAGGAAGAAGAGCCGGCTGGTGACAGGCCCTGCCAGCTTGGTCGTCAAGGCGACCGTGGGGGCGCAGTGCAGAAGCATCTTAGCATGTCCGAGCTGATGCAATGGAGACATTTCTCTGGTGACATACACACCTTCTCAGACCCCTACCTCGACCTCGCAAGACAACACATCACCTTCGCCTTCCAGTCCACTATTTCTCACACAGCTCAGTAAAAACACACACACACACACACACACACACACACACAGACAGGATTGACTTTCTTAAACCACAGAACCTTCTAGCACAACATTTTTTCAGATGTTTGTCTGCAGACTCTCTGCGCCTTGCCTGCAGCCTGGCTACCTAATATGACTAAACACAACAATGGCTTCAAACATGACTACAACCACACAAACAATTTCAAATGACCCTGAGTCTTGTGTCAGTTGTAATTCTGTTTTGTTTCGTTTGTTTTCACTTGGAAGAAATACTGTATTGTAAGATTTGTTTGAAATAAAATGATTCAGTAGTAATGTGTGTAATACAGGCTGTATACATTTGGCCACTTTGGATGGATAGGAGGTGTAGATTAATGATTAAGAGTCCTTGTGTACAGTATGAATGAATGAATGAACATTACATTTATATAGCGCTTTTCTAAGTACTCAAAGCGCTTGGGCGGGGAGGAGGGAATTGGGATCCACTGTGTAGCACGCAACCTTGGGTCTCAACGGTATGTATGTACATGTACTGGCACCGGGCACACAACACACTACACAGTATCAATCTATCTGCCAATTAATGAGAGGGATGATTAGGGGGCCGGGATGTCAGTGACCTGATTGGAAATCTGGCCAGGAGTGTTGGGGAACCCCCCTACTCTTTACGATAGACACCCTGGGTTCTTTAACAACCAAATTCAGTCGGGACCTCGGTTTAACGCCTCATCAAAAGGACGGCACTCGCAACTGCACGGTGTCTATCACCGTGACTGCCAAGTCCAGAGGGCAGAGTCTCCCTGCTGGACAACAACACCAATTTCCGACAGCGGTCTGAGCGGGGCTCGAACCGGCAATCTTCCGATCACCAGCCCGGAGCCCTACCCATGTAGGGTACCCATGCCCTACCCACGCTGCCGTATGGGTATGTTTTATTTCCACGTGGATGAAGTGTGAAGAGTGTGTCAGAGTTTCTTCTTTTTCCATCTAGACTAAAATTTTTATTGTATCAAGAAGATTTATGTTCTAAGATATACGTTTTAGCCACACTTAGAGCCTGGGTGGTAGGGGATATGTATACAACCAACCATTGAAAGGAAGCCTGAGTCTGTTAGATGACAGTATACTCAGTGTGCCATCGTGAGCAGAATCGTCTTGTGGAATATAAATGAGTGTTTATCCTAAATTGTTGCACTATAATACAGTTTATGTATCTTAGGTAGTGACTTTGCATGCATCCGTCTGGTGAATCACTTAGGTTTTAGATGTAGAGCACACTTATCTATTCAGTTTTGTATAACACTGGTTTGTTCACTCTCTTCAACACAAAGCTGCTGCATGGGAGTTATGGAGTGTTGTGTGTGTGTGCGCATGTGTCCCGAATTCACAATTGACTGAATTTGTGTATTGGTCTGGTAGATTAGGCTCCAATATAATGCATCTTTACAAATGATTACATATTTTATTATCCTCATTCTTCATGTTAAGCAAGGTTGTTGCATATGAACTGGGTCTCTTCTCTTATGATGTCAAGCTTACCCATTATGCAGTTATAGTTCTACGGCCTGTGTTTGAGGCAGTATGGTGAAAATGTACACCTGCTGTTTGTTTACACCGGGGATAGCGTGGATTTAAACTGGCAGTGCTAGTCCTGCAGCATAAGTTCTCTCTCGCTCTGTTGAGTTTGCAAGCTCTCTTGAACCTGATCAAGAGATGGGTTCCAACACAACACAGCTCCAACACAAACTATGTAAATTCTAGAAGAGAGTAGCCAGAGCCTGAGACACAAACCAGTGGTGGCTTAACAACTGTCATCAGGCAAATTATCACAGCTATTGCCTTGGCACAGCTCTTGCCTTTGTAATGTGAAACTTTTGTACACATCTGACAGAAGAGTGTCACATATCCAAGCAGGACATTGATTCAAACACATCACACATTGATTTTTTATCAGTCTCAGAAACCATGTGCTGCTGTGTATGAGGTGAAATGTGTCCGTGTAAATGGTAAATGGACTGTATTTGTATATCGCTTTTCTAGTCTTCTAGAGACCACTTAAAGCGCTTTTACAATTTTTACACTTCATATTTACCCATTCACCCTCACATTCATCCACCGACGGCGGCGACAACCATGCAAGGTGCCAACCTGCTCGTTGGGAGCAGTTAAGTGTAAAGCTCTTACTAGCCACTGCTCACTGCATTGCCAATCCCTCTTTAAAGCTCTGTGCTGCAGAGCAACAGCTCATACACTTGGTGTGTGGATTGAATGAATGACTTTCCATTGCTGGAGAGGGAGAAACAGATACTGTGGTTGTGATGGAGAGACTGAATCACAGATTGGAAGTTTATTCTCTGTGGTCCTCTGTGGAAAGATCAATGAAGAGGATTGTTAGCCAAGCCTCTGGCATAACCCTGAGGTTGCAGTAGTTATGATCCATTCACTGGAATTGTTATGCCATCGACCTTATACTTCATTGAATGAAGTATAATGAAGTCTAAACTGTTTGTTTATTATATAAATGTGTGCATTAGCACTAGCAGCAGATGCGTTATGTTCTGCCAATGGCTTGACCAGGCTCGTTGTTTCCATGGGGCTTAATGTCCCGTGTCCAGATTGGACACTAATCCAGCCATCAAGTCTGAAAATCCACAGGAGCACAAGGTTTTTATCTATACCAGCCTCCACTGGTGATACAGTGACCTGACCTCTGCAACACTAGTTAAACAATATGGGCTCAATCTGCTGGAGCATCCCTCTCTCTTTATACCATTCACTTTATCCCCCGGGCGTCTCTCTTGGAGGCATAATCCTGTCTTTTTTTACTCAGTCATTTACAAGGCATTTGGCATTGGATGGCCAAATCCCCTTCCTCCTCCGAGAGCGAGGACAAAAATGAGGAAGAGCTGTCCCAAGAACAGCTCAAGTTCGGTGGGGCCAGTTGGTGTTCGGCCAGACTGGCAGGCCACTGGCACTCTTGGATCAGGCCCACTCCTCCGCGGGCCATGCACCCCCTCCTCCTCCTCGACAGCTCAGAGGTGGTGGGGGAGTCTGCGTCATAGTCAGCTGTCATCTTCGGGAAGCTCATTCTGCCGTCCGTGGTGGATGTCGGCCTGGCGATGACGATGTTCGGTCTCTGCTCTGTTTGTGTAATATCCCACATTGAGAGTCACTGCAACAGACTCACTACCCCCGGCGAGAGTTCATTTGTAAAACACGTCAACCAAACACCCAGAGTGTGCCACACAGCGCTTTATGTTATATTACATCTCCAGTAGGTCAATCAGTAGGTCAAACATGGCATCCTGGTAACCAGAGCACATACCATGTAACCACAACGTCCTGGGTTCCAATCTGGCCCAGGACCTTTGTTTCACGTCGTCTCTTTTCCGTCCCTCTTCACTGTGTAAAGGCAAAATCAAGCCAAACAATAACTTTCCTCTGCATCTCCTCAACTTTGCTGCAACAACTTGTCCCCTGAAACTTTTCCTCAAACCCAAGCCCGACTTCTTCCTGATTTCCTCCAACCACCTGCTCATTTTATCTCCTGTACTGTACAGGGCTTCAAGTACAAGTAGTGTGTAGAATATATTCCTGTGCCTGTCTTGACATCTAGGAGTTGAGTATTATACCAACCGAAAATCGTTGCCATTCCACTACCAGACCCCCCCCCCATTTCCTTTCATTCAAGGTTTGGCCGAGGGTGTCAAAAGTCTGGTTATGAATGGGCTACAAAGTTCTGAGGTATTGAATTTTAGTAGTTATTGAGTGTAAGTTAGACTTCTTCCTATTTAGGGTCCACTGTCCCAATAGTCTGTTGTTAAGACCAATAGTGAGGTTGGAAATAATAAGTGTGAAGTAGTGAACTAAGGTGCAAACCCAGACTTTACTGTTGAGCTTTCTAGAGGAGCAATGCGCCTGATTCAATGAAATATCTGACATATCATATAACATGCAAGCCCAGTCAACCAAACAGCACAGAGGAAAGAGTCAGATCCTGTTTACTGGTGAATGTGTATGTAAGCAAACATATCATCCGAACAAAAAGAGATTAAAGCACTTGTACTTTTACCTCACGCTCATCCTTTGCTGAGAAATGCAAATTTCATGAGTAATCAGCAAAAAGGATATTTTTTTGTACTTTGGACAGTGTCCTGTGTGTGCGTGTTTAGTGTGTTTTAGTGTTTGTTTAAGTATACTATTGTTCCCATATCGCAACTGTCTGGATTCACAGTGCAACTAAATCCATTTTCCATTAAGTAAATGTAAAAAAAGGTCACTTTCCACATAACAACGATCCATTGCTGTCACCACCACTAGCCAGAGCCCCACTCCCCTTCTGTTCCCTCCCGAGCCCTGGTCCTGCTCCAGCACTTAACAAGGATTTAATGTCGCCCAATCATCTGTCCAGCAGATCACAGCAGATCAGATCAGAGCTATAATACATAGCAGCAGGTCCTCTGGATCAGGCCACAACCCGATACACAAGTACTGGAAAACAACAGCCGAATAAGGAGAATAATCCTACAATTACTATAATAACTCTCCCTGCTCTCACTTGCTCTGTTTCAAACACACACATGCAAAGGTTAAGTTGAGAGAGTACATGTTGTGATGTAAGGACTCTCTGGTCATTCACAAAATACCAACTGGTGGTTTCTGACCTGTAGCAGTCTGTTATTGGTGTTCACAATAGATTTAAGGCTTAGATGCTTAGGCTCTTTTCAATGAGTTTATTCAATAGCTGCTGCAGCTTCAGCGGCAGGACTTGTGAGCTACGTTTAGATAACTTTCACCATTTGTAAGAACCTGAACCCCCCCTACACACACACACACATGGTAGGTTATAGGGAAGTAATGCTTGGTAGATATCGTCTTCACTCCAAGTATTGACAGCATTGCAGCTGCAGACTTAGTTATGGGGCCTTGGGGTGTTTGCTGTAGAAACCCACTGAACTTTCTACCAGCGCTGATGACACGGAGACAGAAACATGTGTCTGTACAGATTATCTGCTCCATGTCAGTGTCTGATATTTGGAGATGACAGAGTTTAATGAATGTAAATAACCTGCTAAAGGTTACTTCTGATACTTCCTGATAAGTGATTCTCAGCCAAGATATCGAGACAGTTCCAGATCACACAAATTGCAATTAGGGATTAATTTGTACTCTATGTTGTCAGGTATTCTTATCAACTCCTGCACACCACAACAACTTAATAAATAAATAGTATATTACATGATGGAGAGTGAGGAGTGTAGGAGTGCAGACTTTAGCAGACAGGCAGGGGATGCAGCTTCCTGTCTTCTGCAATTTTCTGCAAAGATCATGAAGAAAGGAAGAAAAAAACGTTTTCATTTGACATGTTTTAGTGTAAAGCAAAATAAAACCAGGGTTCCTACAGTCATGAAAAACCTGGAAAGTCACGGAACATTTCATGGAAATTTGTTGAGTGTTTTTTTTCCAATCAGTGAAACGTTTCTCTGCTTGCTGATCCTTTGAGGAATAAACAACTATACCAGGAGATCTGTGATAGCATCTTTTGTGATAGTTGTAGACAGAAATAAAACCTGTGACATTCACATCAGATATTCAACATTTAAAAAAATATATTGGTCATGGAAATTGTGCAATATGTCATGGAATATTCTTGGGAAAGTCGTGGAGCCGTTCAGCCACT
>CABFOS010063652.1:0-11041 GCA_900660315.1 Diretmoides pauciradiatus | reverse complement strand
GAGATACAGGATTTTATTAAAAATGTCATCAGTAAGTACAGTTACCATATATAGTCAAATAGTCTCGTCTTCCGCTTTACCCGGACCCGGATAAAGCGGAAGACGAGACTATTTGACTATATATGGTAACTGTACTTACTGATGACATTTTTAATAAAATCCTGTATCTCGTCTTTGACTCCATTGTCTAAATCATGTTTAGTAGATGTGTAATCCAGCACACAGGATTCCACCTAACCTTCTGTCCACATGTATATTTTCACATGACCAGGAATAAGACAGCCAGTAACTCACACTTGTCCTGTGAAGAGGCATTACTGCACTGGCATGTTGTAGAGAACCTCATTAACGATTGATAAACTTGTATTTAAACTAGTGACAGGCTTTACATTGGTGATCAAACATACAAAGAATACCATGGTCTTAATGCCTTTATTTTATGATTTCAACTTTTCATTTTAAACAATGATTTCAAGCTTTGCACAAAAAGATTCTGACCACAACAGCCGGTGTTCTGCTGAATATCTTGGCTATGGGAAGATCATGACATCACATATCAGACCCAGCCAATGACTACTGGGGGCGGCAATAGCTCAGTTGGTAGAGCAGTCGTCTGGGAATTGGAGGGTTCCCGGTTCGAGGCTCCTCCGGGTAGCGTGTCGAAGTGTCCTTGAGCAAGACACCGAACCCCTCACTGCTCCCGACGAGCAGGTTGGTGCCTTGCATGGTTGCCACCGCCGTCGGTATGTGAATGTGAGAGTGAATGGGTAAAGTGGTCTATGAATTGTAAAAGCGCTTTGAGTGGTCTCTAGAAGACTAGAAAAGCGCTATATAAATACAGTCCATTTACCATTTACCTACCCCATTACTAGATTCAAAAGGCATCTGAGGGGAGTTCAATTGGAAATCATGACACTGAGTGGTGACGGCAAAAGATTTTCTCCATGGCCAGGAAGTCATGTTTTCTCCATGGCCAGAAAGTCATGTTTTCTCCATGGCCAGAAAGTCATGTTTTCTCCATGGCCAGAAAGTCATGTTTTCTCCATGGCCAGAAAGTCATGTTTTCTCCATGGACAGTCTTGTACTGTTACCTAAAGCAAATCCACTAGTTAGGCCTCCCAAAATCAAGTACAAATTCTCACTAAATAAAACCAGACAGTAACACCACATAGAGTGCACAGCCCAAACTCATCAAAATAAGGTACAATAACCATTGTATAATAATAATAATAATAATGTTAATTGTTTTCTGAATTCATTTTAGACAGAAAAATAAATTCCTTTGGTCAAGTAAAAAAATGAAAACAATAGAACTCTGCCTTTCGCCAGTCTTATGTCCCTCTTGTGTTTATTTTTTTTTTTTACAGTCGACCAGGTTCTTGAGGCTCTAAGGCTGCAAGGAGGTGTCAAGGCAATATGGTTATGGTGCCCCTGGCGCTCCATGCTGCAGCATGCTGGGAATAAGGACTAGAGGAGAAATATGGGGCAGAGGCATCGAGAGAACTAGTCTGTCCTCAGAGAGCAGGTGAGGGTGCATCAGGGTCAGGCTCGTTGTTATAGTTGTTGCTGTAGTGATTCCCACTGGGTGGGTGGTTGGGCAGGATGTCCAGTTCGTCCACTTGGGGCCCGGGGTGCATCACCACCAGCTGGTCCTGGGGAATGTCCGCTGCCGCCGCCGCCAGGTTAGTGATGGACTTGGACTTGACACACTGGAAGTCCACGTGGCGGCTCTTTCCCTCTTCCTTTTCCCAGGACATACGGATGAAGGGCCTCTGGACATAGTTGTAAATAACCTCCGGACGTCCTCCTGGACGTTTTTTGACTTTCTCTTTATATGTAGGGTAGCCTGCACAAGGCACAGTGAAGAAAATCCATTAGTTCACTTAAAGTTAACACAGATTTTGCTGATCTAAAATACCCAAAACACCCCAAATCATAGGATGAGAGCTCACCACCCAACGGGCGAAGCTCTCAGGGCACTAGTGATATTTCAGTGGTTAGAGAAGAAGTGTCTGTTCTTCCATTCCTGCTGTAAACACCGTTTCTTGTATGAATAATTTCAGAAAAGGTGCAACTACAAAAATAATCTAGAAGTATGCATGTATGTATGGATGCCACACTTTTTAAAAGTAATGACTATTTTATCTGGAGCATATTTAAAACATGACATTTTGGGGCATCCTGGTGGCTCAGTTGGCTTCTGCCTACCGTGGAAACATCACATGCTGGGTTAAAATTCGCTCTGAGACATTTGTTGCATGTCATTCCCCCTTCTCGTCTCTTTGCTGTGACTATCAAATAAAAAGAACCTACCTGACAGACAGCTACACGGAATTCACCAAAAGCAGAAAATGCTAGGCAGATTTAGAGAAAAGGACTATGAAAACAACTGGCTTGATGCAGCAGACAGAAAACTGGAAAGCACACACAGATCAGTAGGAAAACCAAAGGGGCCTAAACATGTCCCATTATTCAATCCTCAGATTCCTAGCTTGGCCCCCTCTTCAACCAGCCCCAACCTTTGCATATACAAAAGGGAAAACTTTAAACCATCCCTGGTGAAATCACTCTCGATAAACATCCTACCATTACCATGCCAGCCAACCTCCCATCAGGGAATTAAATGCGTGGTAAGTGCGCACATAGGTTATCGCACCCTTGAACGGCAGATATATTCCCTTTGGAGGCATAATCAACTGCAATACAACCAATATCATTTATGCCATTAAATGCCCATGGGGCTTTATGTAGGTAGGACAAGCAACCTCTGAATTATGCACATTCGTGGACATAGATGTGCAATCAATGACGGAGAGACCTCAATAACCCTGTGGCCACTCACTTCCATGACATGTGACATAATTTGTCTGTATTCTACCATTTTGGAATTTAAATCAAACTGTAAACCAGATACATTTCCCCCGAAAGACCTCAACCTCAAAAAGGATTATTCCGTACATTTTTAACTGATGCATCTTCTAGTTGTATTTGGCTCGTTTCTGTTCCAGACACCTTCACTGATATTTTGGGCAGATTGCCTTTTGACAGGCCTACTTATGGCTCTATTGCAACTTTGCTTTTATGCCATGTTTTAATATGCTATAGTTAAATAAGCATTACTTTTAATGTGGAGAGTGTGGCGCACACACATTGCCTCCTTTGTTTTAGGTAAAAAGTTTAAGCTGCTGTTATTTTATTTGTTGTAAATCGCTAAATTCCTGAAGTCCTGCTCAAACCACCTCAAACCATGATTTGTTAAAGCGATATTTCAATGGAAGCTAATGTCTCCTCTTAAAGGTGCTGTCTCCGCCGGCTGCCTCTTCAGCAGCACTTGAAATTTTTTTGAAAGCACCAACGGTCTAAGCAGCTCCCCCTCCCCAATCAGAGATGGCCCCCGAAACCACAACATGCACTGCAGAGACAACAGCAATTTTAAACAGATGGGTCGTCCAATCAAAGGTGAAGGGCTCACATTGGATTGGTTGTCCCGTTTTTGGCCCCTGCTCCTCACACAGATGCTCAAATTACGTCATTGATGTGTCAAATATCTTATGTCACTGATTACTGTCGAATACTTTTGAGATTTACGCAGAATTTTAAAATTTTGCCATAAATGAACCGGCGGAGACAGCACCTTTAAGTAACACACAGCTGTGACAGAATCTTTATTTTAATGAAAATTCTATCAAGAGATTAAAAGCTTAGAGGTAGATTATTCAACATTGCAACTTACCTTCAATGCCCAATCTTATCTTCTTCAATCCTCTCTCCTTTAAAACTGATTTGGCAACATCTCGGTTCTCGATATACTTGAAAAATCTGTACAGTTTTGTGCTGTATATGACTGCAAAAAGAAAATCAAACATAGAATCAATGTTCATTATCGCCTATTTGTGTTTTGTATATCAAACTGGACATGTGTGTATACACTAATCTATGTGTATGCTCACTCTGTGAGTACTCCTCTCCCATTTGTGGTGGATATTCTTCATCCCAGTCCACCACATCATCATCAGTAAGTACTACAATGTGACATTCCCTCTCTCCGCTGTGGGCACTGGCCACCATCAGAGGCAAAACCATCTCCTCCAGGTAAAACTCAAATTGTCGCCGTGCTCCATCATTCGACAACTCATGCATCAGGGCACCTGAGAATAGAAGTGAGACTGTCAGTTAGGGTGCAGCTGCACTAACCTAAAGTTGCTGACAGGCAGCATAGATGAGCAGACAGCAGCTGCTTTGGTTCAAATATGAAAGCTGGCTGCCAGTGTTAGGAATATATTACAATGTTTCATGCATTTCCTGTCAATATGAGATTACTATAAACACAGCTCACTGACAGCGGCTGCCTTTTAATTATGCATATTTGGCAGTGGATTCCAAACACCTGTTGTTTCATGGCAACTCTGTTAATTGCCAAGATGATTGTGTAGTGACAAAAACTGAATATAAATTGTGCTGCTTGCTTGTCTTCTATATTGGTGATATTATGCTGCATATTCCAGACTACCTAAGATCACTGCAGTGGGCCAAGTGGGTCAAGCGTTTCCTCCAAACATATTTAGCAGAGGCATCCCAGCTAATTTCCCCAAGTACTTCCAATAACTTCAATATAACCAATTTATTTTTTCTCTAAAATCTCCAGATATCCAGAAAAAAAGACGGGCTTTTTTCTGTTTGAGACTAGGTCGCCCATAACAGGTTACCCTTAAGTTACACTGCCCTAGAGGGGATACTTACTAAGGTCTCTGCACTTGATGGTGCTGTAGTCGAAGGAAATACACAGATAGTCACACGCCTCCCGCAATTCAGGGATGGAGATTCCATCAGGGCAACGGATAATCCCAGATTTGTAGTAATCCTGCAAATTAGATAGAAATCACATTTAGGCAAGACATTTGAGAAACTTGTAAAATATAAATATAGGATAACTTACCTAGATCTACCTGAGGCACAAAGCTTTCAATATCAAAGCTAGTAATGCTTTTGCATCAGATCCCATATGTTCACGACGAGCGAGTCGGCGTGTTGATGACGTATTTATCATGTGACTGGCATGAAAGAAGGAGAATACAAACATCCAAAGGTAAAAAATAATATATTACGCAAAGACAAAGACGGCAGCGAAAATTTCGTCAAACTGGAGAGGCGACGAGATCAGAGAACTTCTCCGTACGGGAAGACGCAGAAATCGCTGATGTGCCGTAAAAGAAACACTGCAATTTCTGCAGCGTACATTTCGTGTCATGTCCTGCTTCCTGCACACTCCACCCAGACTCCACCCCTTTCCTAAAGCAAGCCTAAAGTATTTTCAGCTGATGAGAACGCATCTGACACAGACAAAACGCCAATTTACATGTGTGAAAGGGCAACTTCAGACGATGTCCAGACCTGATTCTCTGGACATTGTCCGGAGTTCATGAGCTCTACACACGTTCATTTTGTTTAGTTTGTTTTAGTTAAATTCCTCATTCATTTTATAGTGTTTTGTTACCTCTGTTTAAAAATGAAAATGCTGAAAAATTAGTATCTCAACACAAGTGGTACACCTCTTTCTATAGTCTGGGTGAGACTTGATTGTGAATCGTTTTTAGTGTAATAAATTCCAGCTTCCATTTTCACCTCAGCAGCCAAAACACAATACACTGATACAGCCTATGTGTTGATTTCATGATGCAACTATAAGCTTTGAGAAAAAACACACTTCTTTTACACTATCAATCATGGTTACAGTGAGCCGCTGTCTCCATACACTGCAGCTGATGTGAAAAGATGTGAAACATTTAAATCTAGTGTGTCCACACTAAATGAAGTATGAATAAAAAAACATTGTAGATAAAATGGTTGACAAAGAGAGAGAATGTTGGGCTTTTTAACCCAGAGGAACTGACCAGAATGGCTCGGAAAACTGTGGAGCTGATGCCCTCTGCCACCTCGTACTCCCCCTTCTCATTGGGCCGTGTGAAATTATGCTCTCTTCCCGATCCAAACATTCTGAAAGAATGCAGTTTTGGCTTATTATTCACCAAATCATAGAAAATGGCAATGTAAAATTTACATATTACATTGACAAATGTATTAACTACTGTTAGTGCTGCTAGTATGATATTTGAGCTATTCTGGCTACATAATGTGAAGCCAAAAAATAATGATCTTCAATATGTACTCTACCTGCCCAGCATGGTATTGGGTTGTGCAGTGAAGATGGAAGGGTCTACTACAAAGCGGGTGTTGTCAACAATCAGAGTGATCCTCTCTGAGGTCCTAATGCTTCGGGTTCCAACACTGGCGCTCCCTCCTCCCTCCTTGGGATTCTCATAGACAAAAACCATTTCTCCAACTCCCAGGCTTTTGAAGGCCCCTTCTGTACTGGACAGACTGCTGTTGCGACTGCTGACCACCCCACTGCTGCTGGAGCCGCTGGGAGAGACTCTCTGAGGTCGTGGACTGCTGGGCCTCGATGATGGGCCGCCATCCCGTTCACGGTCTACACAAAGACAAGCAGAACAATGGATCGTGGAGGGTAGTTCTCTCTACCAACCTGGGACATAGATTACAGAGCACACATCCCATCGGAAACAAAATATTATTGCATCATCAATAAAAATGTTCTAAAATTTATGCAACAAGAATGGCTGCTACCTGAGTGGACCCATGATCATATTTGAATACCTATTCCCCGCTTATTCTTGCTCTTGATATAGAGGCTTTTGAACTTGTGTCAGAAATCTCCTACCAAGCAGAGGTGATGCCATCTTTGACATCCATTGGAAATTGGCTATTCCCTAGTAATACCTAAAAATAATATATAAACACATAATCAGTCAGATGAATTAGTGCTTAATTGATCGGCCCCCAGCCCAAAAAAAGTAGAAAGTAAAGTCTACTTGTTGTTGATAGTTGTCTATTGTTGATAACGGCATACATTTAGAGATGCAGTCAGATGTTCTCAGCAGTGGTTGTCAAGAGCTGTGGATCTCCAATATGATATCCATAAGCCCTCTATTCGTTCAGTACTCACCAGTGTTCTGTTGGCGGGTGGGTGAAGTGACATTGCGAATGCAGGGAGTGAGCTGTCCTTCTCTCTCATGTGAGGAATCCCGGGAGCGATCACTGGAGCGGCGACGGTCACGTGAGCGGTCACAGCCCCCACTGGCACCATGCAGACTCATCTTCCCCTGGTCTGCCTCCACTCGAGATGCACGGGCCTGAGTGCTGCTTTTCAACAGAAGAGCAGGACCAACTTTACATTCCTGCAACATTCCTCAATCTCTCAAGGCCCCACATAACAGTCTATTTTTGTGTTTTAAAAGACATCTTGAAAGACAGGTACACCCAAAAGATTGAAGAGCTTTCCAGTGGTGTGTGAAACTTTTGAAAAACAAAACTCAAGCCCATAATTGTGTGTCTACGTGACTGATGGGGACAACAATTTTTGAAATTGGTCCAGTATTGAGCGAGCCGTTAGTGGCAAAACGGACTGCAATGTAACCCTACAGGGCAGATGCGCCCCGTCAATGTACGTCGTCTAAAAATGCTTGTGCACACGGATCCCTCCGTGGTGCCGGTGCCGACGGCCTGGTCCTCATCTTGACAGTGTACAATTGGATATCCAAATAGGTGAACTGTTCAGCATTTCTTCCAGTTAATCGCAAATCCCAACCGAGTGAGCTGAGTCACTAGTGCGATCACGTTCTGGATCGGACCAGAACCCCGTTTCCACCGTCATCTTCCCCCAACAACTCGAGCGAGACACAATAACGACAGACCGGGTCAAGAAAAAGGTAAAGAAAATGTTTTATTTCTCTGTAGGGATCCTTTACATAACGTTGTCAGACACTTATAATAACAATCTGAGCCTGTCAGTGGCAAAAACAAGCACTTTTAGATGACGTTCATTGACAGGGCGCATTTGCCCCGTAGGGCTGCATTGCAGTCCGTTTCGCCGCTAACAGCTCACTCAATACTGGACCAATTTCAAAAATTGTTGTCCCCCATCAGTCACGTAAACACACAATTATGGGAAAATAGGGTCCAGGTTGAAAAATCCCGAAGTTACCCTTTAAGTAACTGAGTGATGATATCAAAAGTGGAAATTCCATTTCAATTGCTCAGTATGAATCAATCAACAGTACTACAATGCTCAGCTGATTGGCTCAATCATATAATAACATATGAAATAACATTGGGTTAACAAAGCTAAAGGGGAGTTTTGTGAAGACTTGCTTGGCCTGTAAAGTCTCCATAGCTACACAATGTAGGAGATCTAGTATGAGTGTGGTGCCTATTGCAATCGATGAAGCTCCATCTATGACCGAGAAAGAGAGGGGACTGGTTTAGCATGGAACGGAATGGGAAAAAGGAATGAGACTTGTCAACTGTAAGTCTTTTCTCTACTGCAGCATTGCTTGCCATGCACATTCCTGACGGGGTTCAGTACAGCACATGATGTGACCATTTTTTATTCTATTTTCTAAAGCACATTCATTTCAGCTTCTAAAAATGTCAAATATTTTTTGAGATAACATAAATGTTAAGTGTCTTTAGTAGACTGAATTCAATCACTCAAATGAATAAGTCTTCACAATTCAAACTTTTATATGATAATTTTGTAGATTTCTGTGGATATCAATGAAATTCTAAGTCTTCACTTAACCATAACCCGCTCATAGATTTGGGCCAACCAATATTATCAACTGTTTCTAGACATGTTGCTCATATAACTGTAGCGCTAAAAGACAAACAAATAAGCAAAATGAAACTGTATGTGGCTGTGGTCATTTCAGAATTGACAATACAATATCTGTCCACCAGAGAGCTATATCAACACGTCTACTAGGGTCTCAGGCCTCAGAAGTCTGGTAACACTTCAGTGCCAATACAGACCAAGTTACTTGCCAGTTTATACAATGCAAGGCTAAAAAGTAAATAAATATATAAGCTCTAGCTAAAGCAGCTTTATAATATGAAAGCCCAGGTACCCCTGCTGGCCTGGGTCCAAATTCCAAATATAATTTGGAAACAAACATCATCTTGCAAATCATATTTCTTGCTTGCTGCTTTACTCTATTACATTTTATTCTATTATGTTTCTACCAACTTGAATTAAATCAATTATATTTTTGAATAACCTATATCTTACTACCTTTTCATATAATTGTTTTTGTTTCAAAACGTGGATTCAATTCCCCCCACTAAATCATGATTGCTTGTTATTTTCAACATAAAACTGACATTTAAATGACATTCAACCATCAGATATTTACTCCAAATCTGTCCACATTGGAGTCAAGTTGTGTCTGCCCCACTGAAGTGTATGAAATGCACCTAAATTCTAAAACACATATGTTACTGGTCTGCCGAAGAACAAATTCATAGTGAGCAACTACCGCCAAAGCACCTTCATCTCCAGAGTCTGATAATTTGAGGCTACTATGATTACCCAGACCCTTGTTTAATTGTAGTTTATTAGCCAATTTCATGCTCCATGTAGCACCAGAGTATTATAAAATTAAGTGTGGTCCATGGCTAAATTCTCATAGGTAGGGCTGTTTCATCTGGAAATTGAATTTGACACAAATTCAAATGATTATCTGTGTCATAAGGTAAACAATTCTAATAGAAATGTTTAGGTCATTTCCATGCAAATACCAATGTCAAAGTGTGTGTGTGTGTGTGTGTTAATGTTACACTCTCCTCTAGGAGGTTCTATTACGTTATTATGTTCAATTACGCTCAACCTATGCATTTCTATGGTATTTTGTTAATAAAATATTAACATTGGAATGTTTACCGAGTTAAAAAGTCATTGAACTTCAATTCTGACTACTAAAATGACCACTTAATATAAAATAATATGGGGATCACGCACAAAAAACGTGCTGCACTTCTTTGGACAGTTGTCCATCTGATATGGCATTGAATTATAGATGTTATAGATTTCTATGTCCTTACTCATTTCATTATGTCGTTTCACATTCAAAGTAATACATGCGTTACTGTCTGAACAGTGTGAGGCCACCAAATATAACAGGACGTACATCAATATTGGGAAACTGAGCTTGGAATGAACAGTAACAGATCTAAAAATCAACCAACAGTCGGATCATAGCGAACATCCCGTCTTTCCTTCTCTGGCCTTTCCCCCCCCACCCCCCAGGAGATCAGATGTTCAGCTGGCTCACCTCGAGTGCTTGCAGAGTTTGCGAGTTCGACTTGTTGATTTTCGTTCCCAGTTTTCAGTGTCACTGGAGTTGCTATCATATGACTGTAGACGTGCTGCCATCACCCGTACACAGGGGAGTCTGATCTGGATCTTTCACCGTTCATCATCTAGTTTGCAAAATCAACAAGTCAGTCCAGTACCTTTAACACTCCCACGCAAACTCTAAAGGTTAAAACAGCTGATAGTTTGTCAATAAGTTCACATTTAAATGAAGTGTGATAGTAGCAGTTGTCGTTAACGTCGCATAGACGAGTAGGTAAACACCATAGAGTGTCTCAGCACAGTAAATCACCAACGTTGTCAAAGCAAACATACTACTAGCTAGCAGTGTTAGCATACCTAGCTAGCAGTGTTAGCATACCTAGCTAGCCAGCGTTGCTAACGTTAGCTTTCACAACTAAGTAGCTACGGAAGTTCTATTACAAACATGTTGACGTGAAATAGTTTCAACTGCTAGTGAGATTCAGCTAAACATGTGAACTAATATATCTAGTTGAGGTTACCGCTATAGTAGTGTTAACCAGATCGCTAGCTAACCAGCCATCTCCTTTCAAAACAGTTCCTCACCCAGCTGACGTGACGCAAAGCTCAGAATCCAGCTGCTAAATTAGCTGCGCTAGCTTCATCTAGATAGAAAAACAAAGTAGACCAATGGAAATAGGTTATAATAACCGATCGGTGTAATCGCTGCACGGGCGATTTTGTATTTTTCCTAATAAGGGAATCGATGTTTGATACTAGTGGCTCTCGCGATATGGTGTTTGCAAAAAATGTGTCGTAACTTCCTTCCGGGTGTGCTTAGCCCCGCCCCCTTCA
>CABFOS010063552.1:22000-33030 GCA_900660315.1 Diretmoides pauciradiatus | reverse complement strand
TCCAGGCTGAGGAGTGAGTAGTGTGTGTGTGTGTGTGTGTGTGTGAATGCTCCTTAGAGACCCACTGCATATTGGTGCAGGACATGCCTAGTAACTTTCATTTTGCATGTGCCTCTGAAGTAGTGTGAGGCCACAGACTGACAACCACTCTTGAGTTAGCTGTCTAAGAAAAGAAATCCCGGAGCAAAAATCATCATGCCACAATTTATTATACCTCCCTGCAGGGCGGACGTTTTTATTCACCCGATAAAATGACATTTATGTGACACTATAAAGAGATGAATCTAGAATTTGAAATGTCAGCAAGAACGTGTGTGAGACAAATATATCCAACTTGGCGGACACTTTTTTTCAAAAAGTGCATTACAATTCCATGAGTGCATACAGTTTTAGCACGAGTGGCCCCGGTGAGAATAGACTCACTGGGGTGAGATGCTGTGATGATGGCCATGCTTTTTTATGACTTTTCTCTCTGAATGATGATTCGATTGGTGCACTGTGAGGCAGAAACTCATTATAAGCCCTCTGGAGTAGATGGGTGCAGCTCCATTTATCGACACAAATCTCCTCATGTGAGAGAGAGATCCAGTTAACGCTTTGGTGTCGTATAAATGACGCTTTCTGTGTCTTTTTCCTCTCAGCGTGTAGTCACAGTCTAATGTGAGAAGCTTTTAACTTTCTTGGTTGCAGAGTCATGGGAAATGTTCTATACATACAGCCTGTCAATTTTAGTAAGCAAATAAAAATGTCCTAAAAGTCCTGCAGAGAGAATGCTAACACGCCTCAGGCCTGACCCATTCCCCGTAACATAGTGCCCTAAGTCATTTGCAACAAAATAATGGGAGGGTCTTGAAAGTCGAAATGAATGAATGAATGAATGAATGAATGAATGAATGAATGAATGAATGAATGAATGAATGAAAGTTTTTATTTCAGTACATTAAGAACTGAAATCCAAACAGAAGTAATCGTTCAGTCATTGGTTTTAATCAATAATCCTATCAACCCCCCACAGATGTATTATGGTTGGTTTGTGCTGCGGGGCAGTAAAAATTGGACTTATTGCTACTTTAATAAATATATATAGTTGGGATGCATGATATCAAAATTTTGGCCGATAACCGATTATTTCCATGGTCATATCGACCAATATTGATACTGCATATTGATATCTGTCCAATAATGATAATGCA
Organism: Diretmoides pauciradiatus; assembly: GCA_900660315.1. Classification (NCBI taxonomy): domain Eukaryota; kingdom Metazoa; phylum Chordata; class Actinopteri; order Trachichthyiformes; family Diretmidae; genus Diretmoides; species Diretmoides pauciradiatus. The sequence goes on along the minus strand of CABFOS010063552.1, from coordinate 31,837 downwards.
TTTTAAGTAATTATCGGCCAATACCATTATGATGACCGATATATTGTGTATTCCTATCTATCTATCTATCTATCTATCTATCTATCTATCTATCTATCTATCTATCTATCTATCTATCTATCTATCTATCTATCTATCTATCTATCTATCTATCTAATCTATCTAATCTATCTAATCTATCTATCTATCTATCTATCTAATTTTGGCCGATATCCGATAACCAATTATTTTCATGGTCATACCGACCGATACCGATATAGCATATTGATATCTGTCTGATAACGATAATGCATTTTTAGGTAATTATCGGCTGATATCAATTTGATGACCGATATATTGTGCATCCCTAATATATAGTCCTTTATAGTAATTATCAGCAAATATAGGTACCAGATCTTCTAATCTTATACTCTGCTACTCAGCTTCTGTACTCACACTTTGCTGGCATATCGTTGTTAGCACATAAAATGTACAGTTCAAGCGTTGGAAGCAGGTGTGTCCGTCGATAGCCACCTGTCCTGTCAGCACATCTCTGAGCAAGACACTGAACTCGCACCTGCTCACTCAGTGTAAGACCGTCTGGATATCAGCTAAACTGTTGTCTCTCCTGATTGTAGCTGGTACTTTGGGAAACTGGGCCGTAAGGATGCGGAGAGGCAGCTCCTGTCCACTGGAAACCCTCGCGGCACCTATCTCATCCGGGAGAGTGAAACCACAAAGGGTAAGCCATTTCTTCCGCAATACAATATCGATACCGTAGTGCCAAGTATCGATACTTCATCTATGTTTAAGCACATTATAAAACCTATTTTTTCTTCATTTTGTAGCTGGAGCGATGCAAAAGTGCATTGCTGCCAAAATCCTGTAGGTGTTGAGTGTTAAAACAACTGAGCTGTGACAGATCGGAAGTTAGAAATCGTTGCGCTTTTATTTTGAAATTCAGTAGAACTGGATCAAATAAAAAAAGTTTTGAGTTAAATTGATTCACTTCTTGCTTCTTATTTTGAGGTGTCATTTGGGCACTTGTAGGGGTACAACTTCAACTTTAATTGTCATTTTAATTTTATTTTACTTAAAATAATCGTGATATATCGCAACAAATTGAATCACAATACTTAATGTATCACAAAACTCCCCATATCGTGATACTATCGTATCGTGAAGTCTCAGGTGATTCCCATCCCTAGTAAGCCATAAAGATATGCATACCATCAACCTGTGTGTGTGTGTGCATGTGTGCGTGTGTGTGTGCGCGCGTGCGCGTGTGTGCACTTGTTCCAGTTAATCCAATAACCCCCCCCCCCCGTGTCTGTGCCTTTCAGGTGCCTTCTCCTTGTCCATTCGGGACTGGGATGACGTGAAGGGAGACCACGTCAAGCACTATAAGATTCGCAAGCTGGACAGCGGTGGCTACTACATCACCACCAGGGCTCAGTTCGACACACTGCAGCACCTGGTACAGCACTACTCAGGTACGAAAACTCATTCATACGCTGCCTGCAACCTTTATATGGCATTTGGAGATGAAGCTAATGTGTGATTTAGACTGATAAGACAGGTGCTTAGTACAGCTTTAAACCCACAATACTAGAAGAACATGGTATGCACAGGGTTCCCACTCGTCCTGGAAAACCTGGAAATTCAGAGGCTAGATTTCCAGTCATGGAAAACCTGGGAAAATTGACTAAAATGACCAAATACCCGGAAAAAAATCTATGTTGTCCTGGAAATTTTTAATTGCTTCAGTGTTCGGTAAAGTAAAGTCGATTGTTGAACGCCGGCCTATTTAACTTCCAGGTTCTCTGACGTGACGCTGTCATGTTCGACGTCGTGGGCGGAGGCAATAAAACTAGGGTTAAATGTTTCGATACTAAGGCCTACCGGTAAATTATATGACCATTTGTGAACAAGTGCTGTCCTGGATTGTCAAGAAAAACTCCTGGAAATGTCCTGGAAAAGTCCTGGAAAGGGATTTCTCAGAGAGAGTGGGAACCCTGTATGCAACTTAGCCTCCAAAAGTATCAGGGTTTTAATGGCCGGAAACACATGTACCAGTGTTAAAACTCTTCACTAATGTACGTCCTCTACTCTTTGTTCCTCCCAGCTTTCTGTCTCAATTTCACTGTCTCAATAATAGGTCAAAAGACTTGGAGGCATGAGCGTCCCCCTCTTCTTTACTAAAGGAATCAGCCAGACGTTGCCGTAGTGAGATTTGTTATGGTGGAGACAGAGCATTGACACTGTGGCACCATTTGAAAGCCCAAATAGCATCAGTCTTCTGTTCTGCCCGGTGTCCATTTCCTTGAATTGATCGAGAAACGCATTAAGCAGACACTGTTACAGTACATAACTGCATTTAGGCCATCGGAATCACATTCAGAGCATCTTCACATGCTGAAATAGAAGGTGGCCTTCATCATGAGAAACAAATCGAAAGCAATAAAAGGTAAAGGAAGGCCACCGGAAGTATTGCACGATTTAGTTGCATTTGCCATGTCACATACAGTAAGGCCGCTGTTTTTAGCGTCCCTCTTGTGAATTAAGGAGTTAGATGACAGGGGAAGATGAGATGCAGCTCGATAGTCTCATTGCTGTGAGCTCATCCAGATGTGAGTGTTGAGCTTGTTATTCCTGGCTGTGCGCACTGTGTTGTAGAGTGTCGCCAGGCGCCTACGCCTCATTGTCAGGAGATGACCACTGCGACGGTGACGGTGACATCGATTTGTCCTTACTTGTTTCTCTCCATCCCCTTCTTCAGCTCGTCCTTATGTCTTTTTCTCTCTCCCGCCCTCACTTATTAGGAGTAATGATGATGCATATATGAGACTGTCTGTGTCTGTTTGTTCTCTCTCTGTTATTCTATGACAAGGATATTTTTCCTGTTCTCTAATTGGCACACTATGGATTTTCAGAATATGTGTCATGGCACAATAACTGTCTCATCCGGTGCTTTTTATTGCCACTCTAGATGACGTATGAAGTTGACAGCGCACCTCTATAAATGACATTGATTCTTTTCAGGGCTTGAGCTTTTATTGCCTTTTGCTTTCCTCTACTTTCCGACCTTTTTCAAAGAGCTACGTAGCATATGCATATCTGACATAGCTGACCTGGAAAGGAAGCAGAAGGATGAGAACGTCATCAGTGTAGCCTTGACAATCAGCTGGACTCTGAGTCACTCTGTGATCACATTTAAGCCCTATTGTGTTTAAGTTGCATTAAACTATGTGCAGACTTCTGTGTGTTATGTCATAAATTGTCAATGTGACTTTTATTCACTCATGAAATGTTTTCATAATGAAAACTTGACAGAGAGCGAGCAAAAAAATTAGAACCAACAATTAATTACAAAACATGTTACACTTGCAGGTGCAACACAATAATCCGGCACCAACAGATTCTTCTATTTAAAACAACTTAACTTCCATTGGAGAGTAATGCATTCAACAAATTAACTGTGATCAAAGGGTTGCACCTCAAAATTCATCATCTTAGGATACTGAGCCTTTCTCAGAAAATGGTAACTGTTTTGATGCTAGCTGTGCGGATATAGTCCAGGTATTGACAGGTTTTATGAGTCAAAGAAAAGTGCTCTATCGATGCCTGAGTGGAGCAGCTGAGGCAGCAGGCCCAGATGGGCTTTGATGGCAGAGTTACAGGTTGAGCACTCCCATGGGCGAGCACATGCCTTTATCTCTCCTTTACTGCCCTCTGCAAACAGCCTGGGCCTTATCACTAGCACCAAGGGAGGGGTCACTATGTCCCTGCTAGGGGGGGGGGGCACGCTAAATGTCAGCTTGGAGGGACAGATGGAAACACTGTGCCATTCCCCTGGCTTAATCGATGACAGGCAAACAAGACCACTTCCTCCTGAGTGATGCAAGAGAGGCTTGATTTTATTTCACAGATGACATGGTGTCATCACGTAACGTCCATATACAGCGGCTAGAGCCAAGTGAAATGGAAGCAGCTACAGTACCGCTCACAGAGTGCTGGGGCCTAAACGAGCATGGCTGTTAATGCATCGCATGGAGCATAAAATTGCTGCGGTCCATCTTCGTATGTAACCACAATTGTGTGCATAGGTTTCCCAGAAGAGTGACTGACAGCCCCGGCTATCTCTTAGGAATTACCGTCATTATCATAAAGTGTATGAGAGTCATAGATGTCGTTAACTAAAGTGAGCCATAACCGTAACCCCATAGTCCTCAGGCAGATCTGCCATACCTGTGGCTTTGGCATGCCGGCTTCCACAGATTCACCATCAGTAGCATGAACTAGGGTTTCCTGTGTATTCATTCATTCACCAGCGTCGGACCATCACAACAAAAGTGTGTCACACTGTAGAGAAAATGGGACCTAAATGTATTACAATTTCCCCATAAATTAAAAACAAGTAGGGACCTGGCCAAAGGTTAAAATTAACTGCAAAAAACTATGGGAGGAGCTGACATGAACATTTGTCTGATTTGTAGAAAAAGGATGCCATATTGGTCACTAACCTGGAAGCACAGCTAGCTGCAAGCGTGCCATGCTAAAGAACCAAAGGACAAGCTGTGACACATTCATAACCATCTAAAGTTCTCCCTTTTCAGTCAGGGTGTCTGTGTCATTGGCCGCTGCTGACAGAATCCTACTCGCACTGAGATGTGGAGGATCCAAACAGCACTTTGTCTGATTTGATGATCAGTAAAGATCAGGGAGGAATGCATTACATTGATTACTGGTGGACCTTTTGACCTGGAAGCAGTCTGTGTGTAGTCCAGGAAGTGGGAAGAGACAAACTGATTTCAAACTTTGATGTTTACTCCTTGCTCATTGTTGTGCACAGCTCTACTTGTACTGCTGAGCGTTTGCCTCTACTGTCCACTGCTTCCCTCTCTCTCCTCCAGGATGCTTTGCTAACTCTGTTCTCTCTGTACGTCTCTCTCTATGCTCTTTTTTGCGTGTGTGCGCGCACACATGGCTGTCGCTGTGCGGTGTATGCAGACCGGGCCGCGGGGCTTTGCTGTCGCTTGGTAGTGCCCTGCCACAAAGGGATGCCCCGCCTCACCGACCTGTCCGTCAAAACCAAAGACGTGTGGGAGATCCCGCGGGAATCGTTGCAGCTGATCAAGCGTCTTGGGAATGGGCAGTTTGGGGAGGTTTGGATGGGTACGGATCCAATTACCCCCGTAACGTCCGGCCTAGAGGCTGCATGGAAGGACCACGCTGACCCAGCAGAGACACCAGACAGACTTTCAAAACAAATACAAATAAAATCTGGCCTGGGAGGGGGAGCAGATAAAATGGGGGAAATGGGGCAGAAGATTTTGTTAATTCTCAGTTTGGTGGTTTTGCAAAAAGAAACACTTCTAGTTTGTGACCCCTCCCAAAACATTTGGAACACAATTCAGACATCCAGCGTGTCAGGAGACTCTGCTCTCAGTACAAAGATGGCTTCCTTTCATCTCCCTCATTGCATGTTCCACTCCCTAGTAGTTAACCCTGTGTGCCTTGCCTTCCCTCCCCTGTAGAGAGTGCGGATGGTTTGTGCTTTTATTTAACGGGCGTGTGTGTGAGCTACATCCCTGACACTGTGGGCCTGACTCATGATGCCTGGGAGATCACCAGAGACACACTTGAGTTGGAAGTAAAGCTGGGGGCGGGATGTTTTGCTGATGTGTGGTGTGGTAAGAAAATCCAAAAAAGTCTTATTTTTTTCTAATTGGAGATGAAAGCATATTGTTATATTACTTCTCTGCAGGATTTTGACAGTTTTGCTTTGGAACACATAAGACTTTGAACATTAGTTTCTACTCAGGAATAGAATCCCCCTGTTATGTATTTCGCTAAGTATCCTTTGCAGAGAGTGACTCCCTTATCGTATTACAGTTGGGGATGGGGAGTCTCCCAGCTGACACCCTGTCCTCCGGGATCCTATTACCTCATGACCAGCACCCGCTTAGTCCTGACTCCCAAAATGGCTGCACAGCTGTGACACTAATGAAGTCTACTCTGCGGGGATTTATGAGCTCGCTAAATTAAATTAAACCCCCAAACTCACTGCCCGTCGTAGGAAACACATGTGTAGACCAAATGTCAACTGAATGTGTTTGTCTTAACTTTTAGATCACTACTGATATTTCCGCATGTACTACAGTCACAGAATGAGATAACTGGAGCACTACTGTATTGAAGTGATTACAGTGATCAGTATCTTACTATGCATGCTCTCACACGATATACAGAGGCAGTGCAGATTGGTGGCATAACCATAGTGTGTCACAGTAACTGGCATGCAACTAGTGAGGCGCTTACAGGGCTATTGCTTTTGTTAATCATCCTACAAAGGATTATACTCTCCCATGTTGGCATAGTGTGGGTCTTAAAACCCTGCTGGATCTCTCTCCTGGCTTTTTAAAGCCATTTGAAATCCAGCTGCAGCATAAATCTTCCCCATTTAATTATCCTTCAGGACGAGCTTTATCAATGTGAAATAAAGGCAAGCTTATTCTCGTATCTTTATCTCATTCTGTGTTGTATGTTTGCCACATTGTCATTTCAAAGCAAGACTTTCCCCTTGTTTTGACTTGTCTCATGCCTGCCAATCATCTGTTCAATCAAAATAGCTGGGTTGTCAAATCTTGCTTTGAAAATATGTGATTTGAATACAAATCGGTACGGCTGCTGTACTGATGCCAGCATGTTTGTGGGTGTCAGGAACGTGGAACGGCACCACTAAAGTGGCGGTGAAGACTCTGAAGCCTGGCACCATGTCCCCTGAGTCCTTCCTGGAGGAGGCTCAGATCATGAAGAAACTCCGCCATGACAAGCTGGTGCAGCTCTACGCCGTGGTGTCTGAGGAACCCATCTACATTGTCACTGAGTACATGGGGAAAGGTACAGCCACACGCATACACACACAGGCTTACATACAAAATCACACATGTACAAGCATGTACAAGCAAATTAAACAAGCACAAGCACATTTAATCACTCATGCAGAAACATGCATGCACAGACACACACATTCTCATGCACAAACATACTTGTCTGTACATACACACACACACACACTCACAAGTAGGCATGTACACATACACACATAATTATACAGAAGAAAATAAGCCATGCATCTGCAGTACAACAAAATTACATTTTGCAGACGTTGCAGCAACGTTGTTTACTGTGTCAGATCTATTTTACTTCAAGTATTTGTTCCATTTGAGCAATTTTAACTATTCTGGTATGGTAAACCCTTTGTTTCAAAGTGTCAGTGAAAGGCTTGTAAAACAGTCCTCCAAGAGACTGGAATTTAGCAACGCCACAAGAAGATTAAACACAAAGAGACCAAGAATGGAAACTTTGATGTGAATCACGGTGTTCTTGGCATACAGGGGACACCAACATCTAGGTCAGCCCATTAACTTGGACTGAAGAATGAAGAGGATGCAGTGTGAAATGTCATGGATGTAGACATATTTGTGGTAGAAAGTCACCCAGCCTGTATTTATCGTGCATCCATCCTCCATTATTGCTGTGGTGATTGCAGCAGTAGAACTGAATCGGTAAATTGCAAACCCAACCGCATGGCTCTCAAACAATTTGTTTCCAGATCATTGCTTGTGGTTTGTGAATGCTGAAAAGAGGACACAAAAAAACAAAACAAAAAAACAATTCCTCTTGGGGGCGGAGCCACAGGGCAGCGATGGTTCACTGATGAATGCAGGGCATGAAGTTAAAAGTAAGACTTCTAAGGTCTTATGCGTGGACATTGGACATATATATAGAATGATATCAAAAAATCTCAAATGTGTTTTTCAGGAAGCCTCCTGGACTTCTTGAAGGATGGAGAAGGACGAGGATTGAAGCTCCCCAACCTGGTGGATATGGCAGCACAGGTATAGCGTGATAGAAAGTGTCATTTACTGCAGGTTTGATGCTAACGTGACGCCAGATGGTTTGTTACACAGAACTCACCTGATTCTTAATTTAAGTAATTGTCAGCAGATGCCAATGTGATGACCGATATATCGTGCATCCCTACTGTCTGTCTGTCTGTCTGTCTGTCTGTCTCTCTGTCTGTCTGTCTGCCTGTCTATCTGTCTGTATGTCTGTCTGTCTGTCTGTCTGTCTGTCTGTCTGTCTGTCTGTCTATCTATCTATCTATCTATCTATCTATTATGGATGTACGATATTAAAGTTAGGCTGATATCCGATAACCGTGGTCATATTGACCGATACCGATACGTATAGCATATTGATATCTGTCCGATAACGATAATGCATTTTTAAGTAATTATCAGATATTGATATGATGACCAATATATTGTGCATCCCTACATATTGATGATTGTGACGTACTGTAAGGAAGAGATCACTCCCTAATTGTTCATGTTTTGGGGGTTTTGTCTTTTGTTTTGTTTTTGTTTTTGTCCTTTTTCTTTGTTTTGTTTTTTCATTTGTATGTTTGTTGTTTTTGAAAAGCAGTTCTGACAAACATGACTATGTGATGTATACATAGTGTTTGAAATATACTTTGCGGAAAGGTTTGTTTGATGCTGAATTTCAATAAAAAATAAATTACAAAAAAAAAGAAAGCTAAAAAAAAAAGAACTCCCGTGATTCTCATGTTAGGTTTATGCAGCTCTGGTTTCTCAACTTCACTTGATCCTAAGGTCAGACTCAGCAATCCTCACAACCACAGGACAGTGGTTTGTTTTTCTGCTGTGTTCAGGGTTTGCAACTAAGCAATTATATGTAACAGGAATACAATCATCTAAATACAGAGTTGGCAAGTGTTGCTTTTCTAAAAACGACAAAACAAATTTTACATATGCTTAGGTGATTACTTGTTGATTACAGAATATGACATGTTCATCCCATGGCACCACATGCTTCTTTGATCTGATGCCTTTTGAATTCCACCTTCCTGACTTTGTCTGTGCCCTCTGTACTGCAGCTCAGACAGCACTGTAGTAACTATGTGTTAAGCCTGCACAGTTAATTGACAAAAAATCTCAAATTCTGAGCTACTTCTACAATTAACTATTGCCATTTCTAAATCCTAAGAGGCTGCACATTTCTTCTTTGAGGAAAGGTGTTTCAGACAACATTCTAAACAGTTATTTCACTTCATTATAAGTGATAGCATGTCATTTTCTCCCCCAAATCGTTTTTATCAACATTTTTATGCACTGAAAGTTCTGTACAATGTAGTGGTCAAGTACAATCTAGTAGAAGAACCTCAGCACATGTATCCCAAATCATATCAGAAATGCCAAGATAATTTTCCGTCGGTATCATGCAGCCCTGCTAAATGCGCTGTGTTGCTGTGGTCCAGGTGGCGGCAGGCATGGCGTACATCGAGAGGATGAACTACATCCACAGAGATCTGCGCTCGGCCAACATCCTGGTCGGAGACAACCTGGTGTGCAAGATCGCCGACTTCGGACTGGCCAGGCTGATAGAAGACAATGAATACACAGCTCGGCAAGGTGAGGCTTCCCTTCCTACTCCACATACACACACACACACAGGAAGTGGAGTGCACACACTTACTGTAAGCTTGTGGTCACACACAGACACGATTGCATTAGGTCATGGAGGGAATTCTCTCAGCGGGCCACAAAATTTGCAACACGCCCTGCCAAGATGTCCACCAAATGGTTGCCAATGAAGCCACAATCAGAAGTTGACTCCAAACATATGTTCACTGTCAGTCTGGTACCCTGAAGCAGATACCAGACACTCCCTGTCTCCGAGAGAGAGAGAGAGAGAGAGAGAGAGAGAGAGAGAGAGAGAGAGAGAGAGAGAGGGAGAGGGAGGGAGAGAGAGGGGGAGAGGAGGAGGCGG
>CABFOS010063552.1:6714-18617 GCA_900660315.1 Diretmoides pauciradiatus | reverse complement strand
CAGGTCTAGTCCTACTGGCTGTGTGTGTGTGTGTGTGTGTGTGTGTGTGTGTGTGTGTGTGGTTGTGTGTGTGTGTGTGTGTGTGTGTGTGTGTGTGTGTGTGTGTGTGTGTGTGTGTGTGTGGTAATTATCAGCAGGGATGAGCACAGTTTTTTTCAGGTGTCAGTCCAAAACTTCTAAGAAGACATCAAAAAGAACAAAAAACTCAATTTAAAAGTGTTGAGGAATAAGTGTGAATGCATAAAAATAATAATAATGAAAGATAGTAGAAATGTAACATTGTTAATAATGGCAATTGAGGTTAGACAAATGTAGGCTATATCAGTTTGCCGATATATTGTCAATCTTTGCCTTTCATTAAATATTGAATACCAGTCAGGTCGTCCACTGCTGATATGATGGAGGTTCCTTCCTGACCACAGCTACATAAAACCCATCTGTAAAACCTGCAATTCAATTTTATTGTTCAGTTATCCCCAATATCTTTAAATATAAATGAATTATAATTAAAGATATTGAATATCTGTCACTATCAGTCTAAAAATACCGGTAACAATTATGGCCATCCGCTTCATATCCCCTTAGTAACCGTAGACATAGTGAGGGAAAACCTGTCACTATCCCTTGTTAAACATATAATTATTATCCGCTGAGGGCAATTCTAGTCAATAAATCAGAAATAAAGGGCTCTGGGCGATATCTCATGCAGCCCAGTGTTCCTAACAAGGGAAGCCTGGCTATCAACAAGTGTTACATCCTGAATAGTGACGCCTCTGAGGAGGTGTTAAATGCCTGGTACAGGTGATGCAGTGCACCTGCAGAGAAGCTGCTGCCAGGTTGACACTTCATGGTAATAAATCCCTAGAGCAGCGACAGCAAAAGTAATGACACACATTTATCCAGACGCTCCCACTTATCGATCGCTGACTCAACCACATACTGTTTTTACTAAAACATTATTACACACTTTTTTTAAAGATTTATTTACCCAGGGAAGATCTGCTGAGGGCATGCATGTTTTTTCACATTGATACACATGATGATGATGATGAACGATGTTGAAATTTTGGCTGATAACCGATTATTTCCATGGATATATCGACCGATACCGATATTGCAATACCAGTTTCCACCAGTAGGGTTTACCTTCCACCTTGCAGTAACTGTGATGCTGGGTGCAGATGCAGACTCTGCTTTGTTATGATCTGATTTCTCTCCACACCACAGACATTTTCTCCTAATGTTGTTGGCACATCATCAATGTGTCATCATATCGGCGTTAATTTTAATATCTGTCCGATAACGATAATGCATTTTTAGTACAGTAATTATTGGCCGATACCGATATGATGACTGATATATTGTGCACCCCTTACACATATTACACATATTAACCCCCTGGGAGCTGCCCAGTCTAGCTACAGTCTTCTACTGTTTGGATGGCACTGGGATGTAAAAGGGGACGCCACCCATTTGAAGAATTTACATAGTTATTTCTACGTCCCAGGACAGTTCAATTAATATTTTCAAACACGTATCACTCTTTCCAAAACAAGAAACTGAAGAAATAACCTTTGAATTTGTGATGTCACAGGGAAATCTGACACTGCTCCATAGAAAATGAGTGGGGCGCTGACTTTGTTGATTTGTAAGTTGTTGTTTTTTGTGAGTTCTTGCACTCAAATGAGGTTTAAATTCTGGTTCATACCTGTTTGCAATGCTAGAATATAATCTTCTTTTTCTGTGAAAACTCTACTTAGCATCACATCAATAACGTTTTTAAAAGAAAAGAGCGCCACTGACAGAAACTCAAACTTCAACACAGAATCCAAAGAAAAATACATCACAGTACTGGACACAAGGGATCTCTGGGAAGTGCAGGGCAGAAACTACTTAATTGGTCTTCATTTGATTCTGTATTATCTATTTTAATTTGGTTTTAATACCTCGGTTCAAACTGGATGAGAATCTTTCTATTGACCTACTGTAGGTACAACCCAACAAAAAGAGAATTTCAAGAAAAACAAAGAAAGGAAAACAAGGATTGTGAGAATAATCTATTTAAATGCCTTGCTCTAGGGCACCATAGCTAATTCACCTTCATTGTGTTGAGGGAGAGGAGAAAGTGTCTCACCTCCTATGCACTAAATTTCCGAACCAAGATTCAAGTCGGCGCCCCTTCAGACACAAACCCTGTTTTCTGTGTGTATCAGCGCTGCTGTTTGTCCTCTATTATTTGATCTCTGGATCAATACTGGTGGGAGGTGTAATGTGTTTGCTGATAGCCCACTAAACATTTGTTGCCATGGATATTCCTGTACCTCAGAACAGAAGGACCACTCCCTGCTCCCTTTTTCCCTTTGTGACCTGAAAACTCATCTCTTCAAGAGACACTTTAGATATAGTGCAATTTCTCGGGTCTTTTATGGTCTATTTCTAGGCAAGAAGGCCAAGAGAGGGAGGTCTTATCTGTTGTGGAGGTTTATTCTGTTGTGGATGAATTGGAACAAACCTGTTGTCCAAAGCAATATTTTATTGTAATGCATAATAACATGTCTGATCATTTTTAGTCTAAGCATGTTCTCTGGGGGTTGTCAAAAGTAATTCTCAGATAACTAACTGAAGTTTAAGAAAAGGCAGGCTGATGTAATGTGTATTAAAAGAAAAAGAAAACAACTATACAATAGGGCCCCTTTAAGCCCACTCAGATCAGTAACCGTGTAGATGTTGGGTTATCTGTTGAGAGGGTTGTGTCTCTAACATTACTTGTCTCTGTGCACTAGGAGACATGACTTCTAAAAAAGATGTTTCCTAATGGACCAGGGTAGGTATGTACAGTAGTGGAGGGCAACCCCACCTAAACACAGCTTACCTGCCTTTCATGTTATGTGAAATGTTTCATACTGTCAGTGCATCATGTGATAGTTGAAATGTCATCACCATTCTAGATGAGTGTTGTGCTGTATTACATGTTACATTTTAAGCATTTAGCTAATGTTCTACTCCAGAAAGACTTAAAATAAGTGAGCAGCTGCCATCCTTACAATATTATGTAGGATCATTCATAATGTATGCTGGGGAAATGTCCTTTTAATGTTTAATGTTTTTTTGTTTAATTTGTAGTTATCCAGTGGAAAAAGAAAAACAAACCATTATCCTGAGGGAAGAATTGATTCTCAGATCAATAGGGTGATGGGTAGTTCTTTTCCAAAACATTATCGATCCATTTTGGGGCAAAAAAGATCAGTACTTGAAGTTTGCCATTCATTACCTCAAAAAAATATAGAGAGAATATATAGGACTTAAGTATCTCACTTAGGAACAAAGCCCTTGTACTGACCCTTAGCTTTACCTATATATGGTGTTACTCCCTCCTCCAGGAACCAGGGGAGGTTTATAGGAGCAGCAGCTGCATATCTCACCCATCCTTCATCATACCATCCATAGCACTGTCCCCGTGGAGACATAACCAGCTGGCATGCACGTCTGTGGACGAAATCAACTCTGTACGACACATTCATAGCTGTAACGAACAAAGCATCAGTGTCCTACAAGACCAGGTAGGTCCAATTTGGTCATTTTTACTGTTGACAACTGACATTGTCACCCAAAGGTAGAACATTTAATGACACTGCACCAAGCCAAATCATATATTGTATTGTATGTATTGTAAAAGGTCAAAAATACATGGAAATACATGAAAAAGAATCATAAATTCCTCAAAAGTTTACTTTTTGAGCTGTTTTTTTTAAAATGTCTGTTGATAGATTTGTCACCATTTTGACTAAATGTCAATGGTTGAATCTGCGTGAAAACATGTTTTGGTTGTCTGCTATATGCAAGAAATTTTTTAGACACAAGATTCTTCTTTAGTTCATAAGTATATATAGAATTGGCCAAGAATTAATTCCAAACAATTACATATGTGAACAATCAGCTACAAAAAAAAGAAAAAAAAAGATATCTGTGTGTGTCGGTGAATGGAAAATAAAATCCCTGAAGGAATAAGAACCAAAAGAATAATGGAAAATATACTGATAAAATGATCTTTCCATACATATTGCCTCAAACCTTTGTTGGTACCATGGCTTTGTATGTTTGTATGTTTTTGTCCCAGATTCTACATTGAGTGTACAAAGTGTTAGGGCCACTTTGCTATTATTGAGTTGTACCCCATTCTGCACGATCCGTTTCACCCTGGTCACCGTAATGTTTTGTCCACTTGCATTTTACATTTTAATCCCATTTCAACCAACCAACTCATTCAAGATAAGTCTAAATTTCTCCACATAGATTGGCCTGAAGTAAAAAAACTGTTTGTTTTTGAATGAAAATGGTGTACTGTTTAGTCATGTAACCTCTAATCAGTATTTGTGTATTGTACTTTTCTCCTCTCTGTATCAATATTGGCATCCCATTCAGCTTCCTAATGGCTTTATTGCAGGTATTACCATGTGTGCTATTGCCTGTTGTTGAGAGAACCATGGAGGGAGGCAGCTTCAACATCTTCATAACTGTTCAGAAGTTCTACTACCCGTTCCTGTGTGTTATGGGTATTCCAGGTTTGTGTCTCTGTGTCTTTGTGTTTTGTTTTTGCTTCAATATTTTCACCAAGACCGACAAAGTCATGTATTACCATAACGGAAAAACAAATAAACTGCATGTTTTTTTTGTTTTTTTGTTTTTAAACCCAAAATAGAAAAACTTAAAAAACAGAAAATCAAAGGAGCAGTGGTTTGTTTGCTCCATGACTGGAAATGTAGGGAAGCAGAACACAAAGAAGAATTTGTTTTGTTTCCAACCGCCAAGAAGAAGAGTTGGGTTTAAAAATGAAAAACATAAAAAGATGCCGTTTATTTGTTTTTCCATTATGGTTTTAAATCAAAAACAAAAAAATGACGCCAACGCCGTTTATTTGTTTTTGCGATTCAGTTTTGAAATGGAAAAATCAAAGAACGAACCATACACGGATTCTTACTCGGAGCAATTTGCTTTTTCTCTTTTTGCCTTTCCACTCCACATCTAGCCAACCTTTTGACATTCTACACGATCTGCTTCCGGAAGTGTGGGATGTCAGACACAGCTATCATTTACCTGAGCTGCCTTGCCATCGTGGACACCTTCTATCTGGTGTGGGTGATCCTTTTTGACCTGACCCTCACATTCTGGCTGCTAAAGCCCTTCTGGCACTCCAACCCCTGGTGTGGCATCCTGGGATTCCTGCAGTACGGATCCCTCTACAGCTCCTCCTGGATCGTGGTGGTGTTCACCATTGAGCGCTACCTCGTCCTCAGCAGCACGGCGGCCAAGCAGCACTTCTCCCAGACCCGGGTCACCAAACTGACCTGCGTGGCCATCGTCCTGGTGTCCCACCTGGTTTCTGTGCCGATGGGCTGGATCAACCAGGTCACTCCTTCCAACTACACCGTGGAAGGAGAGAACGTCACGCTGCCCAGATGTCGCTATCGCGATGAGACTTACGCCACCGTTCTAGTGTGGATAGCCACCTTCTTCTCCGGAGGAATCCCAATTATCTTGGTCATCATCTTCAACTACCTCATCGGGTATCATCTGAGCCGTGCCAGCAAACTATTCACCAAGGAGGAGCGTCGCACCATGCGTGGTAGGAGTACCAGGGGCATGTTGAGGAGGACCATGCTGCTGCTGGGTACCGTCTCTGTGGCCTTCGTGGTGCTCAGCCTGCCCCGATTTGTCACGTACATCATCCTGCGGACCAGGTACAACGACAAAGACTTTGACAGGAACAACTACAGCATCCCCATCAACTTGGCCAGTGACTTGGCCAATATGCTGCAAAACCTCAACTCCACCACTAACTTCCTGCTCTACTGCATGGTTAGCCGACGCTTCCGGCAGGAGTTGCTCCAGATGCTGACTTGCAAGGCCAAGGCACGTGAGCTGGGCTCTCTCCTCACCCATACCACCATGAAAGTCTTCTCAGTTGCAGACCACAAGGCCCCGCTGGCTAGCGACCCTGTAACTGTGGTGCTAAAGAATCTCAAGCACACCCAGTAGAAAAGAACTGGAAGGAAGGGTCCTTGACGTTCATTCAAAACGAGACTCTCAAAATAGTTTTCCATAAAATTTTGATTAAAATGAACATGAAGAACACTGAAGGTGAAATAAATATGAAATTAATCTTAAAGAATGCATATGCAGTATTGTAACTTTGTGGGTGTGATCAATTGAAACTTTAAAAAGACACAAGAAGACATTCAATAGTCAAAACTTGCAAAATTGCAAATTATATTTCATATCAATGTCCTATCTGGTGTTTCATTTCTGTCTACTTTAAATTTGTCACGTGATAATTCACATTCCCTCTTTTTGCCTTGTTTGTTGAGTGTCAGTCATGTTAAATGTTAAATGGTATGGTTAAACTTGACTGGCTACAAATAACCTGCTGTGCACTTCATGCCCCGCATTATTTGCATAAATGGGTCAAGGGACTTCGCTGCTTTGCATACACTCTTCTCTTCCTCAACGGAAAAAAAAGAAAAAAGAAAAGAAAAAAAGAAAAAAGCAAGCAAGGAGTGGGAATGTTTCCTGGTTGCCTCAGAACAGGTTTGTCCTTTGGCTGAGGGATAAGCAGTTCTGAGAAAAGGTAAGTGTGGGAGTACCATCAAATTCTCATTTATTCTCTCAATGTGAATATAGAAGACAATCATAAACTGTGTAAATTGTTACAGATGGTTTGATTTCGACATTTAAGATCACATACCTGAGGGTAATGTTTGAACACTGATCCTGACCTTTGTACTAGTGCACAAGTATGTGTTATGTTACGCTCAAACCAAGATCCGAGGAAGATACGACGACGTTTCATATTTCTCAAAGAAAAAAGATATCAGAACATGTAAATGCTATTCTAGAAAACAGTAACACTTTATCACATTTGTCCTTAAGCTAATCTATTAGTCAGTTGCACTGTAAGATGTATATATTTTTTACAAGGGCAGGTCTTACTTGTTGGTAGTGATATTAGTGGCTTCACTGCCAAATGTCTACTTTGAATCCCTGCCGTTATGAAATAATTGCTGTTTTCATTCTATTTGTGCTTTCATTCCACATGTCTCTTGAATGCAACGTTGTCACGCTTTACTTCATTCCACATTTCTTTTTCACTTTCAGTTCTCCGGCAACACCTAACACCTGTCCTCAGTGGAAAAAATGCATTCTCTAAAAGGTACCGCAGGATTATACACTTGAAACTTGCAGCATTCACAAATCTGTCTGTATCTGCCACTATCTTTCCAAGTGTAAAAGTGAAAATATTTTTGCTGTCAATGTCAGGACCTTGCCCTCATCAAAGTATGCCAGTAGAAATGGATGAGAGTATGATGACTTCCTCCACTCTGGACCTGGCCTGGCCTTCCTCTTGCCAACAGTGTTCTGGGCATACAGAGACCAGCGAGACGCCAGAGGACAAAGGCTATGAACCTACTGGGGTGATAATCAGTAGTGCGGGCCAGGGGAAACACCCTGGGGGTCAATGGCAACACCGAGGCTGGCACCAACCAGAACCCAGAGCCTCCTGCCATCTTGGCCCCAACCTTCCCTTCATCCCTCCAACCCTCCCAGGACTGAGGGAAATGCCTCATCCTGCAGGTATTTGGTCACATACCTGCAGAGAAGTGGGTGTTTATGATGGTGACCCACCAGTTAACCACATAAATGGCTCTTTAAACTGGCCTCAGGACCTCTCTGTTGAGGAGTGTCTGGATCCTCCTCTCCAGCTCATGTCTGACTTTAATAACACCCACTGTGTCCCGTCACAATATCTTGCAGCACATACACCTGCTCAACGTAAGTATTGTATTTGTTTACAATAATATGAGTCTTTAATTGTAGTTGTTATCAGGTTTGGGGAGCAACAGATTACGTATATCATTTTACACAACATGATAATCAGATAACACAACAGTTACTGAAAATCTGTGGTCAGATTACAGGTAGTTTGATTTGAAAAGCGCGATTGCTCAGAAACATGTTAAGAGATAAAACATCAGATTAACTGTGAGATTGTAAACTCAAACATTGTATGAAACTTGAAATAATGGTGAATTATGGTAGTAGATGGTGATAATTACATCATTTATCAGGGTTATACCGATATATCAGGCCAAATTGGCCAGTCTGTATCATCCACTGCTGATGCTGTTAACCCACCTAAAATAATTGACTTAGGTTTGTTTCAGTTTTGGTCTGAATGTTGCTTCAGAGGCTTTTTCACGCTGACAAGGATAAAATTGTGTGGGAAACACTGAACATTAGTTATTTTGGAGGCATAAAAATTGTACAATTTGAAGATACTAAATATAAAATTCAGTCTAGAAATATCAGTATCGAGAGGAGCCAGCTGAGGTGGTTCGGGCATCTGGTTAGGATGCCTCCCGGACGCCTCCCTGGGGAGGTGTTTCGGGCATGTCCAACCGGGAGGAGACCTCGGGGTCGACCCAGGACACGCTGGAGGGACTACATCTCTCGGCTGGCCTGGGAACGCCTCGGGATTCCCCCGGAAGAGCTGGTGGAAGGGGCGGGGGAGAGGGCTTCCTGGGCTTCCCTGCTGAAGATGCTGCCCCCGCGACCCGGACCCGGATAAGCGGAGGACAACGAACGAACGAACGAACGAACGAACGAATATCAGTATCGGCCTTCTAGAAGCTATACTATTTCAACTTTGCTATTAAATAACTGTCTGTAATACAATAGTAACATAAAACAATCCAACCGATTATATCTCTGACTACATGTAGGCCTACATGTTTTATTTTGAAAGTTGCCTTCCCACGCGTGCTTGTTAGAGTTTGTCTGTTTCTAGTTTTGTTGAGTCTGCATGATCTCATTACTGCTGGCTTGGAGACTGGCCAAGTTAGGATTTTTATAAGTAAGTTTCTCCATGTCTCTCTACAGGCCCTGATCCAGCGCATGGGAGTTGTGTCAGACAGCGTGCATGCCAGCCGCCAGTGAATCATGCCGGTCACACTTATAATTATTGTCACTATAATCATAAGTACCCAGCGTATCCACACCGAGAGCTCCAACACCTCCCACCATCCTGGTATAAGAAAGATTCCAATCCTAACTGTGTTATCATAACTTGATGATTCACACAATACATGCAACAGACACTATACTATACTGTCGGCTTGTTTCTGATCATTTCCCTCCTCAGGACTACTTTAAATAACAGAATGGATCTAAAAGACACCCCAAACGCCCCTAGTATGAACGTGCCCCACTGTGTAGCGCCTCCTAGAGAGGTCATGGCAGAGGTCAGCGTGGGTGTGTCCCTCCATGCTGCTCCAGGAGCAGCAACACAGGAGATCAGGAGAACCATCAACCTACCTGAGGAGTGCAGTAAGTACACATCAACCTGAATATGAAAGGATGTATATGCATGTACTCATGTGTGTGGAGTACTACTGTATATATGCAGTTTATATATTCATGTATATGTATGTCCAAAAACAGATTATTCCTTATTCCTTTTGTTATTTTGAATGTTGTTGTTTTTTCACAAATATATTTATTGTCATTTTACTTCCAACATGACAAAAACAAACACCGCACCCGCAACCCTCCCACATTCAACCCCCGACCAAATGACAAAATAATAATAATATAAAAATAATAATAAAAATGTACACAAACTACAAAAAAATAAAAATAATAAAAATAATTATGTGACATAAAAGACAGTCATTACATTCTAACAATGTTCAAGAGCTGAAGATATTCCTAGCTAGTCAGTAATACAGGTCCCAAAGGATTATTATCCATATGTAATGTAAGAATTGTCCCCATGTTTCTTGAAAGACATCAGGTTTTCCTTTGATAGCAAAAGTCAGTTTCTCTAAAGCAAGACAACTAGATAGGTCTCTGAACCAGTGACTGATATCTGGTTTGTCTGGGTTTTTCCAAAATAGTGCAATTGTGTGTTAAGCTTGGAGAAGACAACATGTAATCATTTTCTTCTTGGTCTTGGTCAGTCCCTCGGGGAACAGACATTTTGAATGTTACTTGGTAAACTAGCTGCTAGCAGTGACTCTTGGTTTCATTTACCCTCAGTGGTATCCCTTTCACACAGATTATGTAATACATTCTTCTTATTGTCTATAGTTTAAACCTGAAACCTGAGGGAAATGAATATTTAACGCCCAAAACTTTTTTTAAAAGCCCACTACAGTATATATGCATGTAATGCTTTTTCACTAATCTGAGGGACTATATGATACATATATGATGTGCTGCTGTCTGTCTTTTCCATGACAGGGAATATTTTCATCACATATTCGGTGGACACAGCAAAGGAAATGATTCCTTTTACCAAATTTCTGACTGATCAGGGGTTCAACCCGGCGGTAAATCAGTTTCTCGTCATCTTTGATTTATCAATTCTCCATCACTCAATCCATTCAGACAACACAATTCATACACCCCTTGTCTTGTTGATAGATTGATATCTTTGATAATCCAATCCGAAGAATGGACATTACCAAATGGATGGACAGCTTTCTGAACGATGTAAGCCTAAGTAGTCAGCTGCACCTAACCTATTCAGTGATTCTGAATAGGAAAGGCATACAAATCAAGTCATCTGCTGTATAGACATCTGCATGTCAGCATCTTTGGAGGAAAAGCTGACAGTGAGATGGTATGTTACAGAAATCAGTGCTGATCATCGTGGTCATCAGCCCCAAATACAAGGAGGATGTGGAGGGAGATGGCGACGATGAGCACGGTCTCCACACCAAGTACATTCACAATCAAGTAAGCTCTCACCTAGCTGCCACCTCTTTGATTTTCATGGTTTTTATCTCAAATGTGTTTGCGATGGCAGCAAAGTGGCAAAAAGTGTCCATAAGCAAGACACTGAGCCACTACCTGCTCTGCATCTCTGGATAAGCTAAATGTCTGTAGATGCAGTTCATCTCAAATATAGGTTTTCCAAGTTATTGGGTATCTGTGCTTATTTCCATGGATGTCAGATGTATTTTGGAAACAGCTGACATGCTTGCTTACAACGTCTTTTTTTCAGGTGTCACTAAACTTCTTCCCACACTCCAGTGAGGCCAATGAGGAAATGCCTCCTGGGACTTGAAAAAAAACAGAGCAATTCATCTCCCAGCAAATCCTCCAACCCCACCCCATATCCCACGATACAAAGTCTCATTGTGTCAGCGCCATTAAATCAGACTGGCTGTAGGTCTGGGAGGGGCTGCCGGTTGTAGCTCACTAACCCTGAGTGTAATCCTGAAATGAAACAACTTTACAGTGTGAAACAAAGGAAATACATCATTAGGGGAAGTTATGAGCGCTAAGCATTTCTGTAAAGAATGTTATTTATGTTCAAGGAATACAGCAAAGTCTGGCAAAAGGAATCCTTCATCAGCTTATGGTTGTCCAATGAGAATATTGAAAGTAGTTCCACCTTTGTGTGCGTCCAGTATTGATTTAATTTGCTGCACTGCATGGAAATGCTTTAATTCACTGTATAAATTGAGTGGATAATATGAGCTAGCTTTGCATAATTTCACAGACAAACTGCTACCCATGTCCTTACCACACAAAGATAATTTCACTTTTTTGCCAAAGAGTCAGTGTATTCCTTTAAGCCTATTTTAACATGGGAACAGTTAGTGAAGCATATCGCTTATACATGTATGTAGAGGACCATAAACACTGATTTTCCTCTTTTCTTATTGGTTCAGATCCAAAATGAGTTCATCCAACAACGCTGCCTGAATTTCAGACTGGTACCAGTATTGTTTCCCACTGCATCCAAGGTAAGCCAGAGTGATTTGCATTTGACAAATCATTCAGAAACACTTCT
Source organism: Diretmoides pauciradiatus (assembly GCA_900660315.1). Classification (NCBI taxonomy): domain Eukaryota; kingdom Metazoa; phylum Chordata; class Actinopteri; order Trachichthyiformes; family Diretmidae; genus Diretmoides; species Diretmoides pauciradiatus. Next base: position 6,760 of record CABFOS010063552.1, on the reverse strand, counting down.
CTACAGTCACACACCTTATGGTTTGGTTCTACTGTGAAGTCACCCC
>CABFOS010063487.1:0-11042 GCA_900660315.1 Diretmoides pauciradiatus | reverse complement strand
TCTCTCTCTCAGTGCGCTCTGCTAATGGGAGGAGCGCAGAATTCCTCTCCGTATAAGAAGTGCTGAACGTCCAACAAGGGATTTCACACAGCTACTCAGGAGAAACGAAATGATCTGCCCTGGAGCCGCAGCAAAATGCTGGATGGACACCTACTCCTGGGATGGTTATCGTTCACAGTTATAGTGTCTCTTCTCAACTTGCCTGGACCGACCGCAGCATATTTCGGGTGAGCACCACATACACCACACACACACATGTCCATTGATGCTCATTGATCTGATTGGTTCATGCAATATAAAGCAGGTAACGACTTTTTCTTTGTTTGAAGGGGGGTAAAGGACATAGATCTTTACCATAAACTAATGCAGATCATTCTACAGATGAAATTCATTGATGTTATGTTATCTGCATCCATCCATAGTTAATATGTGTCACTCTGTCGCCTATTGAAGTGTCACTTGGCGGTGCGCAGCTTTTTGCCTTCAGATGAATCCGTTGAAGTTGATGCTGCCGGAAAAGTAGAGTAAAATAAGACTTTTTTGTTTTTTTAGACTTCAAGACCATAAGGAATACACACAGAGAGGCACCCAAACTGTAGAACACATCAGATATATTACAAGTTGTTCTATTCGGCCTTTACGCGCTGTTTACGCATTGGTTAAACCCCATTTCTGTCCAAGGAAAGTTCACCGCGCTATTTCCTTGGACAGGTGGGCCAATACGCGCACTGCACACGGGCACATTTGAATGGCAGGCAGCGGTCCGTGTGATTATTTTGCTGAAACACTTGTAAAATCATATTCTAAGTCGACTCTGAAAACAGACGTGGAGCAAAAGGTGAGTGTAGGTCTCCAGTCTCCACAGCTGGTAACAATAAAGCAATCTGAGTGAGCCGGTGGTGGCCGAAACGTCTGCTCAGCTTGCACAGAAAAATTCCCCATCCAGCATAAACATCACACAACTCTGGCCCGGGTTCCTCGCTCCCACCAAGTTTAAAAACAGTTTAAACACGTGTTGGGAAATGAATCTTACAAAATTTACTGTTTCATGAATCATGTCATACACACAATAATGTTTAATTTAGTAGGAGCACAGGGGTAGAGATATATTTCCAGCTAAAGTCCAGGGGAACGCCTTGGATTTTAGGTGTAGCCCACTGTGACCTCCACCTCAGACTGGATGCTTATTCATCTGTTCTCATGAAGTTCACCTTTTAGTGGTCTAAGTGTTAAAGAACACGTTTAGTTACAAGTACAGTGAGGGAACCTAATGAAGTCAGCAGGTGAAGTGGGTAAAGCAGCCATGTTTCAGCTGGAATTGAAGAGTTTTGATCCAAAATGAGATGTCTACTGAAAAAAAGTCACACATACTCTTATTATTACTATAGTCCTTAGTTTAGTCTTCCAGTAGTCAATTTTCAGAGAACTCTAAGGTGTCCTATGTGGTTTCAAAGCCATCCATAGGCTTTCACAGTGGCGTCTCATAGGGACCACAAGATAAGACAGAATCATGATGTTCTTCCTTTATCACAGTATAGACGCGTATCTTTGTTCATGGATGTTGTTAGTGCCTCTTGTCCTACAAACTGTGCTGACCTGGAGCTAAGGAAAGTCATACAGGGACAAATGGCCGTAGACTGTGGAGTGATGACACTTGAAGCCATTCCAGCAGAGTCATAGTGATGGTAGGTATGAGTGCTGTGAGTATTAGGTGATAAGGGCATCGTTAGTTGTGAATCTTTAAGGGAATGCAGAGTGTTCCCCAAAGACCTGTTGGTTAGACCTCAGAGTCTGTTGCATTTAGCTTTTCTCTAAGTCAAAAGCTATACAGTACAATGCATATTGGTATACTCAACTCAACAACAACCAGACAAGGCAACAAAGGGCGGAAAAGCAATGTTGGGAAGATGTTTTCCCTTTCTAGATAGCATTCCTGTCTCCATGAAGGATCGCCATCATTTAGAGCCACTTTTTCACCTCTCTAGTTAAAGGTTCTGCCCGTGGATCTTTTGACTGTGTTAGCTGGTGGGTGATGCAAACATGTGGGACCTGTTAGAGCTCTTGGTATGATGGAAATGTCTCGCCTCAATCTCACTGAGGTTTTACCATCTATAATACTCACACGAGTATCAAATGCTCTGTCTCGCTTTCTCCGTCTCAATTACCCCCTTCCAGTGTAGTATAATCCTCCAGCAATATCACCGTTGGCCTGCAGTATGTATTCAAGTGGATGTGCCAAATTGGCACTCACATCAACTCTAATGGTAATGCATATTTACTCCTTCAGTTAGCACTTGTTTTCAATTCCCTCAGTCAATCTGTTTTCTATCTTTGGCCTGTGTAGTGCAAAGAGACATGCGGTATTACAATACACCAGATGTATTATTCCATGGCCAAAGGAGAGGGGAATATGAATGAGTGTCAGTGAATGATTTAGCCCTGCAGCTGAAGAACATGAGACTCAGTGAAAGACCCTGCCCAGGTGACAGAGATACACGCAAAATGTGACGGCCCCATAGTCAACTTCCCAGAAATCTGACACCGGTGACACTCTGCACCAGAGTCCGGCTCAACTTTGAGTGGAGAACATACTAACACAAACCTATTCAAATAAATATGCCATGAGCATGAGGCATCCTAGGGCCTCCTGGGTACTGATTTACTCAAAATAGAGGGTCAATGTTGCATACCCAATTTCCAGAGTGCGGTGGAGCGTAAGTGTAACATAAACACAATCTCTCTTGCCCATAGTCTGCGCAGCAGAGGGTGGGGTGGGATTCCTGGTGTAGTCTAGCACCCGCTTAAATTGTCATCCTTTGCCACAAGAATGTGAGCACTCATTTTCTTTCCCTCAGCCTGTTGTGGCAGGTGCTGCTCGTACTAAATCCGTTATCATTACGCTTACGATTGGAGATGTTCGTGGAGTTTTCATTCTTTGGCTTAATAGGTTACAGCACCTCCAGGGGACATTGTCAGCGAGAACCAAGGAAGTGATTTGTTTGCTCAGTTGACCCCATCAGGGTTCATGTCGAGGAGTTTCAGAGTGTTGTTGGAGACAATTCCATTCATTTAAAGTTGAGTTTTGGTCAATGGCATGTCCTCCTGTGGTCTTGTAAACTATGCTGGATGTGAGTCCCAACTCTGAGTCAGGAGTGTGTTTTTATTTAGTTCATGTGCGACATATACAGGAAGGCTGCCCGCAGTCATGCAACTGTACCAGCTTACCAATAACTGAGGCACCACATTATCCGGAAGAACGCAGTATAGTGGTTACTGTTACTTGGCACTTAATTATTGCGCCAGACACCCTATCATCAGTTTGCTCATGATGCCCTTTCAGATGGCATTATTGTGTTCAATGCCCCATTAAGTGAGGCATTACGCCAAAAACAACATTCTAACAAATGTTGTGTGTGTGATATGTGTAAATTTACTTAGGAGGAGTGATTTTTACTATGATACTGTAAAAGGTTTTTATCACATTGGTGAATTAGTTCCTGGTGCATATTAAACACCAGTGCATCTTGAAGTTTAAGTAGGTGAGCGGAGCCTCTTTTCTCTCTGTTGGAGCACAGAGGTGTAACAAAACGTTAAGAGGCTCCATGTAAACATTTCCTTTGGTCTCCCCCGTCACCCTGTTTCTCGTTTCCCTGCCTCATGTGCGTGCCGGCATCCCTGCAGTGGTTTGCGGGGAGCTGGTGGGTGATTACCACTCATTAGGAGCTGCAGAGTTAGTGTGGGCTCCGGCTGGCATTGCCTGGCAGACAGTGGTGGCGGGCGTCTCATTACCAGACCTTAAGGACTGATTAGCCTTGACGTGCAGCAGGGCGGGGAGCACTGTTGATAGAGGGATTTCCCAACTTCATAGGATATCCTGTGGCTAGAGCCACACCTCAAAGGGTATCACTTTACCATGAGCCAAGAAGATAGGATTCTCTCAGCACTGGTGGTGTGATCATAGTCTGATGAGATCACGCAAACCTGGAGGCTTAGATAATAGACCACATGCCCTCTGAAAAAAGAGAGATTTGTTTTCTTTATATTTCTGTTTGATACATCTGGATTTGAGCTAAGCCATGCTCTGTGAGTGCCCCTGCACCCTGACATCTCCGGAAGGCATGCTATGCCCCGGGACTCCACCGGGGGGTGCAGTGTCTTCTGAGAGTGCAGGATGGTCCTCAATCAGCACTTTTTAACCTCTTTGTGTAACCTTAGGAGAGTGGGAAATGAAATGTGAAAACACCAAATCTAAAGTCAGCCAACACTGTGAAAATAGAATTTAGGAGAAAATAGTCCCACGTATGCGTAGTTGTGGCCAAAATGCATTTCATGTAAGTGCTTTTGATCCAAATACATGTCTGATTTCTTTCAACCTTCAGCACAAAAAAGTTCTCTCTGCACAAAATATCGTATCTTTTCTAAATTGCTCTCTCTCTGAGTGATCCGCAACAGAAGTGTTTGTTTTATAGGTTGAATCATTTAAAAAAATATTGAGTTTGGTACACACCTTTGTTATGACTGTTTTAGTGGTGTCTGTAGTGGGCTGTTATAGGGCTCATACTGTATAATGATATGGTTGTACTGTATATTTTGAAGATTACATGGTTTGGTAAGGCTTTTAAAATGTGTTTGGCCCACTCACATCCGAAGGACTTATGGTTCTGGTGTCATCAGCATGCCGGAGAGACCACAGCTAAGACGTACTGGATCTTAAAAAGACAGCAGCTCCAGTTTGGTCCTACCAGTTAGCTGTGCATACGGGGGATAGTCAGAAGGGATGGGAAGGAAACTCTTGTTGTACACACATGATGATCTTCACAGATGGGGTTGGAGACATGGGTAATTTGCAAAACAGGAAGCTAATATAGACTCATGATGCTTTTAGCGGTCAGGGATTGATGAGATGATGCTAGTTAGTGTGACCGCAATGTCCTGTGTTTTCCATCCTTGACCACGGGGAAGTTTCTCTGCCTGGTTTGTGGGAATAGTAGAGAAACGGCATTTCACATAGTCCAAGATTAGCAGATTGACAAACCCTCACTTAGGACTTTGGGTCCTCGAGAGTATGTCTGTGCATCTCACATCTCACTCATGGTTGGTTTCAAATGTATTTTGGTGTCAATTGAAAGTTAAAAACATATTTTCTTCCCACACCAGCCAACACATAATCATTTATTGATGGCATACACCTGTTCGTAAGCATGTATAATTGCCTAAAAGATCTAAGAAAGTTATAGGCATTAGTAGGCCGTACCTTTGCTGAAATGCCTGGTTAGGCTCTTACTATATATCTGGGGGATTACCTTGCATAAACACAGTTCTGAGCTGACGTGCTTTCATATGGCCCCCTAAAATGTGTGCATTTGCCAAGCGGGTGTTATTACACAGACGGTGGTTTGCCCCAAAAGGCATATTTATCTGTAAAGCCTGGGCATTAGTCGGCGAATGGACACAGTCTTTATGTCCTAAGGTTACCATTAACAAATTACCCCAGTCACATCCGCTGACATGGCCTGGGCGAGGGAAAAGTGCAATTAACCAAAAAGGAATTCTTGTCTCGTGATTTTGTTGGTAATGGCCCGTCGGTGTTGCTCGGAACTGCTGATTCCTTAAGAGTCAATTAAGTGTCAAGAGTCAGTCATTTTCTCACTGGGTAATACATGGGTTGCTCTTTCCTGCACAGAAACTCTCAGCTACTCAACAATACTTCCCAGCTTTAACTTGGAGATACTGTAGCTTTCTGTTACACATTGGACCAGTATGGGGGAGTACTGTACTGTAGTTCATCCTCTCAGTCATCATGCTTTACAGTAAACAACAACCAATATCTAACCTGTTGTGGACTCAAAACACTGGTTTTGAATTTCATCTTTTCAGTCTTTTTGTAGTAAGACTAAAAAAACATGAATATGTCGATTTGTGATTTGGTTTGGATTCTGTGGTTTGACTTTGCATGCTTGGCTTACCCGCAGAAGTGCTTTTGCCCAATGTAAAATTTGAACAAATCTTGCATTGCCAATCTGTAATCTGCACGTGCACACTTAACTATTAGAGTGTTGTTCTGCTCTCTTAGCAAATAATGGTAGTCTGATTCTCGTGTCAGCATGTGCGAATCGGCGAATATGTGTGCCTGAATGTGTTTGGTGCGTCGGTGTGCTGGTACAGGGGTGCTCTGTGCCATGGTGTAGGCTAGAACAGGGGAGTCATGCGGACACTGCTGCGCACCCAATCTGTGCCAGTCACACAGTGACTATAACTGAGCTGCTGACCTTAGAAGCCTTGAGTTCTCACATAGCAGTTAAACCTCTTACCATGCCCCACACTCCCATTCCCAGGTCCTGTACTCCTACTGCTCAACTACCAGTGCTTGCATTCATTGCTGTGCATTGAAAACTGAGCCAACAGTACTTTTTTGCTGTACATTTTTTTCGCTGAGGCTTTGTGAAGTGAAAGAAACATTTTTGTTTAAAAAAATTGGAGCTATTTCCAATGCAACATGTCATCTGCAGTGATAACATTCCCAAACATCTTCTGAAGATTATCTAGACAATGCATGTACAGGAATCTGACCATGTCAATCAAGTAGAGTATCAAGTAGAGTAGAGAATTAGTAGAGACGTGTCCCATGTGGGTTGTAAATGACCAGAGGGGACAACAGATGACATAATGGTTGGTCATATCCTGTTGAGGTCAGTTGTTCAAGATAGGGGACTTTCCCCCTTTATGCTGTGAATGCAGCGCTGCCTTTGCATCACATTCTCACTATGCGGAAAGGCTCATTACTCAACTAATAATGACTTACTGAAATCCCAGTACCACTTTGTTTTCAAAGTCGTTCTGTCATGTTACTGTACTGTGTCAGTCACAGCTTGTTAGGAGTAGTCACATCACCCAGTGCTTTCAACCAATGACTAATCTTATCTAAGCCTCATACATAACCGTTTACTCTTTCCCCCATTTCTGACTTTAATGACATGGGAAATGAACAGCGTCACTGCGGCTGGTGGGGGGAAAAGTCCATATATTTCAGTTGAGTATAGTACAGATTTTCTCATTTAATCTCTGTCTTGGAGATGCACAATAGCTCGGAGACTCCCTGTACCAGAGAGCCATGAGAGACTGAATCATGGTCCTGAGCTGTGGAACACATTGTCAGCCATAGTTAGAGTGGGCCAGAGGGAAAACACCACACACTCACATTCCTACTACCTCTGGCACGGCCTGGCCTGTGATACACCAGATGGGACTTGGGCAGGGTGGTCTGAAGTTCATCCAACATTTCTGAGAAAAACACACTTTTTCCCCCAAGAGGAGCATTTAAACACTATGAAAAAAGGAGAAAAAGTGTGAGAGAAAAGGAGATCAGCACTGGCGAGTTTGATTTTCTTCAAAAAACTGCATCCCTCCCCCCCTCAGGTGAGCGTGTCTGTATGTCACTGTGACAAGGCATGAAGGTAGACTAGCACGGATTGTTTATTCTAGCACACATGTTCATGTCCGTCATTGTCTTGTGTTGGTTACCTTTTCAGACAGCAGTGGTTTTGTCTAGGAGAGACTTTGTTGTGAGCCAACAGCTGGAGGGAATGATTGGCATTCATTTAGAGTTAGAACTTATTCCCACCGGTCAATTCTGAGAGCTGCCCCCCATAAGAGGGGGGGGGGGGGGTAGAAGGAGGGGGTTGATCTAGGAGACACCAGACCACACAACCCGCAAGTTCAGGTTGGTAGGGAAACTGTGGCTTTTGTGCTTTTCTGTCTGGACGCGTTCAGCCAGGGTTGACTCGTATAGGTGTTGACTTAAGGTAGTGAGGGCACACATGCACACACACACGCGCACACACGCAAATTTAGCCGACACCTATTGAATCTTCTGGGGTGGAGATGACAAAAAGGTGGACAGTAGCTGGAATTTGCAAGACCACTTTGTTGTCCAAGATGTTCATCCAGAGATGTTCATCCACGCTTTTACTTTGGGAACACATCACCAAAGTATTGATCTTCTCCACGGCAATGTCAATATCGTAGACAGTTGAAATATTACTCTGACTCAGCACAGGTTGGACATCCAAATAGCAATAGCTGTGATAATCTAAAAACAAACTAGTATTTGTAAGGTTTGCTGCTCTGACCCTCTCTCATTCTGCTGTCATTGGTTCAGAAGTGACAATATGTGACAGTGTTAGACCTCCATAGGCCATCCACAACTATTTACATACAAAACCAATGAAGAATGACCAGAATTACCCGCAGCAGAGCACTGCACCATCAAGGGGGTCACTTCCAGGGCTGCAATGTAAAGCCAGACAGGGAGTGATGATGGCAAAGTTTAGTAAGAGTAAATGATTTCCTGCAGGGGTTGACGCTGAGGCTCCGCAGTGTGAAACGAAGCATTTTCACCGAGCCCAGTGCGTTGGAAAATGTATATAAAGTAAATGTCATGGGCAATGGGAGGCGCTGACAGGTTGAGAGAAAGGACTAAACAAACTCCAGTGAAAGACAGCGGAGGAGGCAACGAGTGAGATTAGCCGGTTCGAAGAACAGCGATGCCTGTGAGGAGTGTGTGTGTGTGTGTGTGTGTGTGTGTGGAAAAAGCAAAGCTGAGCAAACATCAGCAAGAATCCCACCTCACGTAGGATAATAGCAAACTTTATTATGCCTCTGTTGGTGTTATATTCCATGTGTAATGTGTGTTGCTGTGCCAACACCTCAAACAAAAACAACTTCAGAAAATGAAAACATACTGAACTTACTGTACATGTTCTTACATTCTGATGCTATGTGGTGTGGAGCCTTAGGTCCCTGCACCTCACCCTACTCTGCTAATGTCATACACCTTTCACTATAAGCAGCTACACTCTTGGCTATGGTTCATTGAGGTATCAGAGACGAAGGTATGTGGATGGGCTTTTCCATTTTTTCTAATAAAGACTTCTTGACCAAAGACTTTTAAGTTCAGATGTGTAGTGCCATATGCGCTTCAACCACAGTTATGCTCCAATTCTCCTTTCCTCTAAGTGAGTTGAATGAGTTCACTCTGCAGCAAACAGCAGGGTAAACTTTTTTTTTGTGGATCACCATATTGGAATGTGTGGCTATGACCCTTTGTGTGACAGTATAGGGGCTATGGTCTTACATCCAGAAAGAAGTAGGATCCATTCTCTACAAACTTTGATTTTAAGAGGAATAACTGACTTTATCAATGGCGTTTGCATGTAGAAGTTTACACTCTGATATAACTCCTTTACAAGACAGAAGAAATTGAATTACAGCACATCTGTGATAACATTTGACTATCTTCTAGTCGGCCACAGAGCGGAAACATGCACAAGAGTGAGTCCCGGCCAGTAGCTTCTTCTCTGGAGACCTGAAGTCGGTCTCCGTTCTCAACTCTCTCCTATCCACACTCTGCCTCCAGGCCACCTTTGTAACCGGCTACAGAAATATGCCTTTGTGTGGAAACCACGGAGACAGTAGCGCAGAGATCAGTGTCATGTCATCTTTGGCCTTCCTCCAGCTCCCTTCAGACCATCTTTTTGTCTCACAGTCAGACGTACAGACAGTTGAGGAGTGTCATTTTAATGGGCTCTTGTTTTGGCAGGCATCCGGGCTTTTAGAATATTTGTCTCTGACACTTGTTACTATGCATGTCCACAAAAGAATGCACACGTCATGTTGGTGGTATTGAGTGAATCAACACTACCACTTGTCATTTGAATCCCATTGCTAAGCTAAACATAGCGCATGCACAAACTTCCCTTAATCTCTGTGTGTTTATTGAATATCAGAATACAGTCACTGCGGATTTGAGTGACGGTTTGAATTCACATGATTTCGCTCCCATTGACATTTCGGTTGGAATTAGGTAGGTACTCCACGTGGCGCCATCATTCAAACCTTGAACGCCCACTGCAGAAAGGTTGTGGAATGCTTGTCAGTCATATGTAATATACGAGGTCATAGGAAGTGTTTTTTCTGGCACCTTTAATATATTTCCGTGGCATTGTCAGCACAGTGTATTTTAACAAAGAATGAAACAATTAAAGGGAAAATGTCAGTTATTCAGAGAGAGAAACATTGTTCTCGTGCATTGTGTGCGCTGCATACTGTATGCCTTAGACCATGCATTTTTTTACTCGCTAAAGTGTTGGGAGAGTAATCTCTGTCAAGACACAGCTTGCCAGGTTTCCAGTTGAAAATTCATAGTTGTCAGACAAGTTTAGGAAAGGCAAACATGTTTTGAAAAAAGGAAACCATTTGGCAAATCCTGAAGCCTTCTGTTTTTAACTCGACTGCTTGGATTCAATAAGAATATCAACCGCACATCAATGAATTATAAAGACAATATCATATAGCATATGTATAAACTATGAAGTCCATTGATGAGAAGATGAGGACTCAAGGGGACGCTTTTCCCTCAGCTATTGTAAAAAGAGGCTGTGTGGTGATAGAATCTTCTCTAGAAAACTGACGTTCTTGTACATCAGCTACAACTAAGCTGTGAACGTCCAGCACGCGTTCTGTACCCTGACCAAAAGATCTTACAACCGTTGGCTGAATCAAACTCCCTCTCTGTTGTCATTCACTATCAGTTACAGTAGTAGTTGGATGATGACCCTTCAAGAATTTGCAGTGGTCATTTGTTGTTGTTGTTGTTACTGTTTACAGTCATCTGGTTGTATCTGAATGTAGAGCTTTTTTCCACTTAAGTCACATGACTACTACTACTAATACTACTACTACTACTACTACTACTACCACTGCCACTACCACTACTACTACTACCACTACCACTACCACTACCACTACTACTACTACCACTACCACTACCACTACTACTACTACCACTACTACTACTACCACTACTACTACTACTACTACTACTACTACTACTACTACTACTACTACTACTACTACCACTACCACTACCACTACTACTACTACTACTACTACCACTACTACTACTACCACTACCACTACCACTACTACTACTACTACCACTACTACTACTACAACTACTACTACCACTACCACTACCACTACCA
>CABFOS010063469.1:0-11368 GCA_900660315.1 Diretmoides pauciradiatus | reverse complement strand
GTTTTCTGGGCTGGTGGTCAGACGTTGGAGCTCTAGTAGAGCAAACACACGAGCCTCCAATAATGGAGACTGTACTGTTCCTATGTGCAGGAACTCATTTGGACAGTCTGCCTTTTCAGTAAAAGGGGCAAACCTATGGAACTCTCTGCCTACTCATTTAAAACTGGAAACTGATGTCAACATTTTCAACAAAGGGCTTAAAGTCTGGTTAAAATCAAACAACAGTGTTACATATAGATACAGACTGGTTTATCTATTCAACAGTGCAATCACTAACCAGTCGGTGTGAGTGTGGATGACGGTGTTTGTGTGCTGGAAATGCTGCTATGAATGTGAAAGTGTATTGTTAACTGTATTGTATTGTATTATCTGTGCTTATTGCTTTATTGTATTATCTGTTGTTTTTATTATTATGTCTGCTGTTTTTATCTGTTACCTGTGGGACTGCAGATGCAAATTAGCCGAAGGCTAACTCTGGTGTGATGCATCAAATGTTTACATTTATGTTTTATCGCACATTGTCCCTCCCAAATAAACAAATAAACAAACAAACACACACACACACACACAGAGTGTGCAGGTGAATCTAATTCTTGATGTGATTACAGAAGCAGACGTTTAGATGACATGCTTAGATAATAATGGCCTTATGCTAGTGATGATAACTGGAGTACACTAAACACCTTGATCTGACTTCTACTACTACTACTGGACACCGACTACACTGCTCTGTAACATAGAAGCAAACAGTATCATCATTATAAACTAACACTGAACTATTTTGATGACTGAAGAAAACTAGAAAATGGCCATGATTTCACAGTGTAGACTTGACTTCAAATATTACTTATCATTGCTGACAACATATCTACAATTCCCAGCATTATGAGGTGTATTATGAATAATGTAGTTTGTAGTAAGACAATTCCTAATATGGATGTCAAAGAGGCATGTTAACAGCATAGACTGAGTAGGACCTTCAATCACAGAATCAGTCTTTCATATGAAAGCCTAGACATGAGTAGAGCTATTAGTCGGTTAATAAATCGATTAGCTGTCAACTATTAAATTAATCTATTAACTATTTTGATAATCAATTAATCGTTTTGAGTATTTTTTTTTAAAGAAAAAATGTCCAGATTCTGTGATTTCAGATTCTCCAATGTGAATACGTTCTGGTTTCTTTAGTCGTCTATGACAGTAAACTGAATATGGTGTGGTTTCTTTTGTCCTCTATGACAGTAAACTGAATATCTTTGGGCTGTCGATCATTTTCTCAACTAATTGATTAATCGAGAAAATGATCGACAGATTAATCGATAATGCAAATAATCGTTAGTTGCAGCCCTAGACATGAGAGATTCAGTTGACCTAGGGTTAAAATATGTCCATGACAACAATGAATAAAGAGAATCTAGACTGTATGGGCCTACATGACTATTGTTGACATTTTCATTATTTTACCAGCCAAATAGATTTTTATAATAGTGGACCTGCTAAAGTTCTCATAGAGTTGACAAACCAACCAGCCACAGCCTAAACTTACCAGCATTTGGCTGGTGGTTGGTAGTAAGTCCCCACCCTACTCATGAAAACCCACTTGTTCTACTCCTAGACTGAATCAATGTTCAGTTGTGCTACTGGTGCATTTTCTTTGAAAATTCAGAGTGAACAAGGAAAAAAGTGACTTTTCACTTGACCTCAGTTGATGAAAGCTTCTGACACATGAAATATAGGAACTGTTGAGGACACCATCCCTGCTATCTTCCCAAGGCTTTGGTTTATTAAGATGTTTCCCCTTGTTTTTGAGCACAAATTAAGATCCAGGGTCTCTGCAGGTTTCAACAAGTTAAATTTAAGACTTTTTTAAGACCATCGTGAATGCAATTTAAGACCCATTTCAGTCCCAGAATTACTTGCAAAGTAAATTGATTCATTAATTAACATGACTACACACAACTCCAACAACTTCCAAAATAAAATAAAATAAAAGGGAGACTGAACTTAATAACTCTGTAAAAGTAACTTTAATCAATTTTGTCTGTCAAAATTGTATTTAATTATTATGGAGCTCCGCCTAGGATGTGCCTCTTAATTTCGTTGTGCATTGTACAATGACAATAAAGGAAATCTTGAAATCTTGAATCTTGAGATCTTAAGACATTTTAAGCCAATTTAAGGCCTAAAATTCAGATTGGATTTTAGACTTAAGACTTTTAAGACCCCACGGGTACACTGTTAATATCATGCAAAATGTTGCCTGTTGCTTGTGAACAGTGAACAATGTCGCCTGCAGCAGCAGTGAAACAATTTCAGCCTAGTCATTGTGACAAAGCTTTAATACTAAAGCCGTTGACTGTAGCTTCACTCAGCAGGCACCACAGTCTCTCTGTGCTATGTTAAGCAGTGATAACAAGCAGCAGGTCTGTAATGGAGGAATTTTATTCAAATACATGTTTTGTTTAAGCTATTAAGCGATAAAATGATGGCCTGACCAAATACTTACAGACCAGCGCGCTATATACAGTGCTATTCATTAGTGCAGATTTTATTGGATTAATGACAATAAGATGAACAGGCTTTTTCCCCAAATTAGGTTAACGCAACCACAACAACCTAAATATTTAGGCCTACATTTCAATGTTTATATTTGAGCCACGCATCATCTAACCAACCTCCCTAGATACCTAACAGTGATGAAACCTCTCCACATGAAGTTGGCCAATGAGATGAGCTTGTGAAAATAAATTAGCATGATGCTAGTATTTATCATTTATCATTCTGTGGCTGGCTGTACCGACGCTGTGTTGTCACGTGAGTGTTGCACAAGCCAGCAATGCCCTTCAAGGAAATTCGACCTTGACAAGACTACTACTATGTGGAGATAGTCTAAAGGAAGTTATCTTAGCATAGAGAACCAATCAGGACAGACTTCTTGTCTTGTTCTTGTCTTCTTGTCTCCAAATAAACTATAAAGATGGTAGTGGGCTGATTTTCAGAGAGAGAGGTTTTGACTTTCTGTGGGATCTGTGACAAGGTATTTCTCTCCAAAGTACTTCAGCCTGTCAGTATGTGTTGTTTCAAGATTATTGAGTGGCTTGAGCAAACAAGGCGATCCTTAGTCCTTCTCCCTAAGCCGGAATGTACACACCTTTTATTTATTACCTAAGGTCCTGTTTACACCAGAACGCTCATAAAATGGCAAACTTTCTTTGTGGATTGGCCTTTCGTTCACACGACAACACACGAAAACAGGGTTTTTGGTGCCTGAAAACTCAAGCTTTTGAAAACGGGTCCCAGAGTGAAATATTTTGAAAACGCCACTCTTACTGTCCCCGTGTAAACTGACACAAACGCAATTCTGTGAAAACGGTGACAACACGGCCCCACTTGGCACCGCCTCCATCTGCGGTGCGCGACTCTGTTGCCTATCTCCCCCCCGCCGAGGTCCCTTCTCCTGCGTGAGGCAGCCTGAGGCAGCGCCTCTCTCCTCCGGAGGGAGGCGGGGGGCTCAATGGCCCGCCATGCATACTAAAGTGTTTTCAATCGTTTAGGCGGGTCTGATCTGCATGCAGATCGTTATCACAACTTTGTCGTATGAATGTGGATGTTTTTGAAAACGCAACGATAAGACTTTTCCGTTTTTCAAAAAATGTTGTCGTGTAAACAGGGCCTGAGACTCCTTGGTAAGTCACCATTTACTTCAGGCAGAGCCCTACCAGGAAGCAGCAACTTAAGATCTGACCTGCAAACTCAGCTGACGGTTACATCACAGCAAAGAATTTAGAGAGGGAGTACTGGAAAAAAGAGAGACTTCCAAGTAAATATCAGGCAGATTATATCTAAACCTCAACAAGACCGATCAGATGAAACTTGTTTTTAGACACTAGATGTTAGAATGTGTTTGGTCATCTGGCCACTGGCCCTGTAGTTGACTGATGACAGCTGAGTGAAACAGCCACCCCACTTCTACTTCCATACTTGAGCAAATTCCAATGTGAGGAGTCAGTGAAATGTCATTTTCTTCTGTACTAAATGTAACAGACACAATGTGCCTGGAAATGAAAGAAAAAAAGACGAGCACTGCTGGGATGAAATAAAATACCCACATAATGATTGGAAGGTGCTCTTTGGCCAAGCATTCGAAAAGCCAGATGTCCAGACATTTCAGCCTCTCTTAGAGTGTCACTATTGTTTTTGGATAACCTTAGCGACCTGAATGTTAGCCTATTTTCAGTGCAACTCTGCTAACACCATGTACAGTAACGTGCGTCACTGTTCGATCGGCATTACAGGCACTTCTGGACAGCCCCTCGTCTCCGACTATAACAGTAAGGGGCTGTGAATCATCAAAGCCAGACTATGACAGGATTTACTTGGAGTAGAACCATCCAGTCAGGCGTTCATGCAATGTTTAAAAACAACAATAAAAACTCTGTAGTTCAAGCCTAGTTCAGTTCCTCCCAGTCTGTGAGTGCCAGCCTCTTGGTGATGGCCTACGCAGCCAGCATCATGTCCCTGCAAACGTCACCTCTGTAGACTGAGGAGTCAGGTTGCATAGCTCTGGGGAATTTAATACGACCACCCCTCTTCACGCTATCCCTCCTCATCTTGCCCTGTGCAGGTCTGCGGTTGAGAACACCAGGCCTGGTTAAAGCAGTACATGCGTTTCATTTGTTTTAACCAGTTTAGGCTACTGGGGATGGCTAGAATTGACTGCCTCGGGATAAATGTGTCAAATTCTGTCCTAAACTTTCTGGTACTCAGTGTACAGCATAGTGAATCCCACTGATCTGGCGCCTAAGCAACTTAAAACAAACTATAAAAAGTATTTGCAGATGCTATGTGTCTCTGGCAAACACCACTATACGTTATGTAACATGTACTGTACTGAAGAGCAAATCAGCACATTCAATTTCAGAGATGTCAATGGGAAGAATGTGGACATTGGACAGCTAGAGGTCGGACACAACGTCAGCTCATTAAATCTAGGTAAGTCCAACTGATACAGAAGAAGCCAGAAAAAGTTGTAGGCCGTACGCATCGGGAACTTCAACAGTTTTATCCCGTCTTTACCTCCATGTGATTAGCAATTAGTAACGGGACTCAGTTCAGTGCGCTCAATTCCACCCAGTTTCTCAAGAAAGCAAATTAAGCCTTGGCTCTTGGTTGCTTGCCAATATCAATGTAAGCCCTCCTAGATCTCAAAGTCTCATTACACCCCATTAGAACATGACAGTTACCCTGCAGGGCATACTGACGGGGGGCAGTCATGCAGAGACAAATTAAACCTACTGGACTGTCTTGAGGAAGGTAGCGGATGGGGAGAGAATTAAGGAGCTGGTTGTTGGCTGTGGATCCCAATCAAAATACCTGAGCTGTTAGGGGCTGTTTCAATCACCACAGATCAGGTCAACTGTATGCTTGACCCCAATTACCTTCTTCTTCTTCTTTCTTTTTTTGTTAACTTATCCAGGAAAATAAGAGGACTGGGTTTTTAGTCCCAAACAAAGCCTAGAGGTCAGATCCTCACATTGCTAGACGGATAACAATGTGAGCTTATGTGTCCCACGTCAGTGTTTTGACGGAGCAGCGGTGTGATTGGGGAAAAATAACCGTGACAAAAAAAAACACATCGGAGGGATGAAAACTTAAACAGCGCGCTAATAATTGCTATTATATGACAATTTGCGGTGGTGTCAAACATCAAACAATGACGGCCCTGGCAAGTTTTCAGACAGTCATAAATAATAGCATCAACACCTCACATATCACACCTTTTATTACATAACCCGTACAAGTACAAGTCAGTAAAATGATTATGTTCTGGTTCCTCGACTTTGCAGCAACAACAACAATAATAATAATAATAATAATATGAAGAGAGATTGTTAGTGTATTTGTTGACGTGTATTTCTTCCACTCCCTACATCTGCAAACTCTGTCATGAACCATTAACTGAAGCCACTTCCCTGACTGCCACACACTCCATCACTAAATACCAGCCAGGTATGAAAATCCTGACCACGAGATATTAATTAGCCCACCTCTAAGTAGACTGCTCAGCTACTGTAGACGCACGCAAACAGCTCAACGCTGCTGGAAGCAACAAAACACAGAGCAGATGATGTGAACGGCTACACATGGAAAGGGTCGAGGCTTTGACCCCCCCTGGGTTTCAGCCTGAGGCGGATTCCCTTAGCGCTCTCTCACTCTCTCTCTGGAAATCTGCAGCGTCAGTGTCACTTTGGGGACCGAGAACAGAGGAATCCTTTCCCATCACGTCCACAACAAATCCACCCGGCTGAGGTTCCACGATAGCGTGGTCAAAAATAGCATATTAACATGTTACATAACATGTTTCTGACCACCACATCAACCTAAGCTGCCCTGTTGAATTCCACAGGTTTAACTGGTATTAATAGAGAGAAACTGAGGGGGAGGAAGAGTGAAGTGATGTTCTACATGTTCTACTGCACGTCTGCATAATTAAGTGTTACCACAAGCTGGCACCAGGATGGAGTCAGCCATATCAAACACCAGTTATGTCACGTTTGCTGTCTGAACAATGAGCATCAACGTTTTTAACTAGGTCGAAAAGATTGTGTGTATCCTGATATGCTTTTGTTCACTTTGGACAGTGCTCATCATTGATTCATCACTTGTTATTGACACATTGCACAATATTATAACAGTGTCTTAGATAGCGTGTGACATATTACTGCATCATACCCCAACCCCCTCCCCAAACACACATGACAAAGCCACTGCTCTCTACCATGTCAGACAATAACCTTTTAGAAGTACACTATACAAATATCACAGCAAAACTATAAGCAGCAATAGGAATAGTATAGTAATAACATGGGAGATACAAGAACAATACCATAAGGTGACTGTAAACTCACTGTTGAGTATCGCAGACACTTTAGTCCCTATAGGAACATTATAGGAATATTATAGCGATACCTTAGACCAGTGATTCTCAACCTGTTTCATATCAATGACCACAAATTGATGCAAAATGTGAAATGTGATGCAATTGTGTCTCTCAGACCCAAATCTGAGAATATTTGTATTGTTACAGAAGACAGACATGTAGATAAGAGATATGATTTTGTCCAGAACTCAGTGACTGTCTGTATTGTAAGTAGAGAGATAACAGAGAAACTAGGATCAAAATAGTCATTCCTCTACATTCTCTGATTGTGTTAACTTGTAAATGAAACAATGCTGAAGTTTAACAATGCATCAGTTTGCTGAGGACCCCCTGGAACGCCCTCAATGACCTCTGGTGGTCCCCGGACCCCACGTTGAGAACCAGTGCCTTCATTAGACGATAAGCCAACATCATAAAGTACGATACGGTCACTATAAACTGGCTGTTGAGTACCACATTTCCAGGTACCACTCAGAGTACCACTGAGGTACACTCACACTATGAGTCTCTATTGGAATAACACGGTAATATTATAGTGAATCTATTATAGGCTTCAAAAATATTTCTTTCACGAACCCGCTGAACTCGGTGGCGGCTGAACTCACTGACTGTACTACCGACTGTACCACTGACTGTAACCTTAACTGAACTTGTTTGACAGGATAAAAACGCCCATTGGTTTTATATGTCATTACCTTTCCTGAGTCCATGGCAGTGTTGTAGACTTATTGGTTCTTTATTCTTTGTTCTTTTGTTCTTCTTCTTCTTGAAAGTTGGAGGCAGATGAAGAACTTCGCGGGGGGTCTCCCCTTTCTCTGTCTCAGAAGAAGTAACTCATTTCATAGTTCCCCGTTGAAAATGACTTCAGTGATGCGTTCTTGGCTAAAAACCGGTTTCAAAGTATTCTTCTTTCTTTAGCTGTCGCGTGGTTGACTAGTATTCTCTCTTTCTCTCTCTCGCTGTTTCTTTCTCTCTTTTTTTGCGGAGTGTAAATATATTAGTTTATCTGTTCACAGCTTCTATTAAAAAGTCTTCCCAGAAGAAGTAGTTGAAGTATTTCAGTCTGTGCGTCTGTCGTCTTTTTGGCGAGATAAACCGGTTTCGGGTAAATATATTAGCTGACGCAATTTGGGGTGTGCCTGCACGGGGAGGCCCGTCCTTCCTGTCAGCCAATCACAGAGCTGCATTTTTACTCTGCACAAAAACCATGCCTGCTTATTGAAGCTGGACAGCAGAAACAGAGGAGGCAGCAGGCAGGACTTCATGCAAACTTTTCTGCACACACACACACACACACACACACACACACACACACACACACACACACACACACACTTTTCCCACCTGTGTCCAATTCCAATTGCTTCAAGGATTTTCTGAAATCAAGCCACTTTCTACTGGTGGAGTCTTCTGTTGTAGCCTATTATGCCTTGCTGCAAGATCACTTGTTTGGAAAGTGGTATTATATTATCTGGACAGACTTTTTACACTTGTATAAAGAAAAAAATCAGGTTTTAAGACTGAATATGACTTGTTAAAACGGTCGTTTTTGGCAGTATACACACGTATGAAACCAAACATGTGCATTGTGTGTGTTTCACATGTGTGCACAGCAAAGTTTGAAGTAATCCTGCACAGCCTCAAAGAAGACATTTACTAGAGTGGGAATCAAAAAATAATTGACTTAATAACTTTATTTCCAGCTCCAGATTTTCCACCTGGGCCATATAGACTAGTGCAAAAAATCACTTTAATGTATTACTTTATTTTGAAGATATAATACATTTTTGTATTGGATGTGGTATTATTGATTACCATGTTGCTGTCAAATTGGTTTTGAATTTGTTCAGCTACCTTCTAACAATAAGTTATTCAAGCCCAGCACATCTGCGATCTAACAATCTTTCACAAAGTTGGTGATATGACATGGCTGCCCCCCATTCAACCCCTAAACTGGGATCTGGGATGTTTGTTAGGAAAGTTGTGTAAAAACAAATATTTAAACCAAAACTGTGTGCTACCTTTTGTTTGGGATAGTGGGGAGGTGTATGTAAAAAAAATTAGAAAAATAATTACGGGAAATGCATGTGTTTGTACCAAAAGGGAAATGCATGTGTTTGTACAGCGCATGAAAGCAACAGTGAAAGGGGTAGAATTTGTAGAAATTTGTTCCTGTTCATTTCATCTATTGCCTTTGAACCCTTGGGAAAACAATAACAGGCAACTACTGAGAACAAGTCCAGTGTGTGTGGTAGTGTTTGCCATACAGACTGACTTGGTCAACAACATGCCTGCAATCCAGAGCTGGTGTAGATGTAATAATGCTAAGTACTATATGCAGTTTGCCTAATATGCAGCAAATTGATGCACTAAAGCTAAAATAAATGAATGCTGAAATAATAAATGGTGTTTCTCCCCTCATCCCCTTCCTCTCCAGGACAACAGCATCCAATACACAGGATGAGAGGATGAGGAAAGTGACGTCATTACAATACACACGATGCACATTGGTTACAGGTGGCGGGGAGGCATCCGGCTGGAGCATATTCAAATGGTAGGAAAATAATCAATATGGTAGAGGAGGAAGAAAGCCTTCATTCACACAATAACAGTGAGGGGACATTGGGAAAGACTGACACATTTTGGAACAGTATGCCTTTCCTTTGGTTTCAGAATGAAAATCCTTTGAAACCCAATGAAAACAATAATAGACATTTTACTGGAACAAAGGCTTGGGTGGATGTTCTAACGGGTGGTATTGTGCGGTGAATCAAACACTAAGGATGCCAGTCACAAGTCCTGCTGTCCTGTTGCTCCAGGCTTTTATACTGTATCAACTATAGCAGACATGAATTATCTGCTAGGAACTTTGAGTTACATTTTGCAATACATAATGATGCTGAGTTGTTGCCCTGGAGACGTTGTTCCCTCCTGACAAGCTACAAGCTATCGGGCATCCAGCCAAATTCATATTAAAGGGAGGAGCAGTAACAGATTTAAGCACGGTTGTGTTGAGCCATGTCAATTTGCTCATGATGAAACCTGATTCGGCTGCTGGTTTGTGTATGTTGACGTCCCAGGCACCTGACAGAACCTCTACTAAAACACTCAGATAATTTGCTGCTGAGCCCGAGGCCGGCTCAAATTCCCTCATTCACAATGAGGCCCTGTGAGTCCTACGCTCAATCAGTACATGTTCTCATACACGTAGGCACCCCTACTACACAGTTCTCATGCGTCATTGTCTACCACCAGCCTTTGACTATTTGATGCTCTTCTCAGAAAAAAAAGCTTTTGACAGAGCTGAGCTCATTGGGTCTCTGAGTTTCCTCTTTATCGTGTTTTCAATGGAAACTCTGCATGCACCTGTCATAACCTCAGTGAGTTACAACCGCAACAAAGATCAGCTGTGATCATCTTCTGAGTCATCCATCAGTGTGTTGTTTAGAAGTTTTAGTAGAGACCTGCTATGTGGGCAGATGCTCAAAAGGCTGCTGCAGTATTACGCACGGAGCTTGATTGGGAACAATCCTTTGCACTGTGTAGCAGAGAGGTGGCACACTGACTGGGAGCTCATATCCAGGGAGGTAACTCCTGGCACATCAACTAATAGGTGGAGGAAAAGCTGCACATTCTTATCTTAACAGTTTTGCAATGACTAAAATGAATATTACAGTGAATGGATGGAGAAATGCAGGTTATCTTACAGTTTTGTTTTGTTTGTCAAATGTCATTCTTTTTAAATAGTGTCATTCTTTTTAGGCGTTACCATTCCTTTTAAATAATGTCATTCCTTTAAGTAATGTCATTTATTTTAGGTGGTGCCATTTTCTTTAAGTTATGTGTAGCCAGGTGAACCATGGGTATAGGACATTTCTCTTGGTTTATATAATGTGATAGGGATTGCCTGTGAAATTAACGCTGTGTAGCTGTTCCTCTTAGTTGGTGTAGCACTGTCACTTTAAGGCCGCTTGACGCCTTTGTAACATACATCAACTAGTGATGCAACCTGGACACATCATCAGTGATGTTACCTGGGTTCACTGAGTGTTTCGGGTCTTTTCAGCATCATACACTCTCACCCAGGCGACCCAGCCGGGGGTGATCAGTCCCCCAGCTTGTGTCCAGGTAGCGCTACCCTACCCACGGATCTCCTCTCCTGATCCACAGCCAACGTGAGGCAACTTCTGCTGCCTCCGTGGCCTCCTTAATGGCCCTTCGCTTACTGGTGCCTGTGATGCCCAGCATGTTGTAGACCCTGCAGAGGGACTGGCCTGCGAACCCTCTGCATCCCACCTCAATGGGCTCACATCTTGCTCGCCACCCGTTGAGCCGACACTCCTCCACCAAGTCTTGGTACTTAGCCCTCTTCCTCTCGTTGGCCTCCTCGATGCGGTCTTCCCACGGGACCGTGAGCTCCAGGAGCAC
>CABFOS010063464.1:6671-17076 GCA_900660315.1 Diretmoides pauciradiatus | reverse complement strand
CGCACGGGATCTCCTGCAGAAATGCAGAGATCTCAACATCAGTGCGGCCGGATGGGCGGACTACGTCTGGCGCACGGAGTGGGAGGCGAACACCTCCAGGCTCCGGAGCCTCGTCCCAGTCACAGGCCCCTCCCCCCCCGGGATGGACCTGCCCAGGCTGGCCTGGACGAGGCTCAACCGTCTCCGGACCGGCGTCGGACGCTTCCGCTCATCTATGTACAGATGGGGCTTGGCGTCCTGTGCGGCGTGTGAATGTGGCGCCGAGGAACAAACCGCAGACCATGTCATCCTGGACTGCCCAATCTACCGGGCACCCAACGGGATGCATGGTCTGTCGGTCCTGGATGACAAGACGATGGCGTGGCATCTGGAGGTGTGTCCGGAAGTGTAGCCCCGGGTGATCCTATTCCCCAGGCCGGGGTGGTAAAAGGATAAACCCTCGACCGCGAGCCTGGGGAATGAGGATGAACAACTCCATCCCGCCCACAGGAAGAAGATCAGACCGATTGAGCCTCTGGGTTCCGAGATTGACTAGTTCCAAATTCCAAGCTTCAAATGGTTGCCACAGGCTTGCTGCAACAGTGGGGCGCCTCAAGTCGAGACACCCATTTGTGCCGCATGGGATCTCCTGCAGAAATACGGGGATCTCAACATCAGCGCGGCAGGATGGGCGGATCATGTTTGGCGAACGGAGTGGGAGGCAAGCACCTCCAGGCTCCGGGGCCTCGTCCCAATCAAAGGTCCCCCCACCCCCCTGGAATGGACCTGCCCAGGCTGGCTTGGAAGAGGCTCAACCGCCTACGGACTGGTGTTGGACGTTTACGCTCATCTATGCACAGATGGGGCTTGGTCTCCTGTGTGGCGTGCGAGTGTGGCGCCTAGGAACAAACCGCAGACCATGTCATCCTGGACTGCCCAATCTACCGGGCACCCGACGGGATGCATGGTCTGTTGGTCCTGGACGACAAGACGGTGGCGTGGCTTCTGGAGGTGTGCCCAGAAGTGTAGCCCCGGTTGATCCCTTCTCCAGGCCGGGGCAGTAAAAGGATAACCCCTCGGGCCCGAGCCTGGGAGAAGAGGATGACCAACTCCATCTCGCCCAAACGCCGAAGGAAAGTAAGACTTCGGTAACAGGTTGTTTTAATGGCCTCTAGTCAACATTTTGTGCTAAGAATCTTTGGAGGTTACTATGTAATTTCTGCAGACATGGGAATTAAATACACATACGTTTCATTTCAAGCCCCTTTTAAGTATTATGTTGAATTCAATTCATGAGCATAGTCAACCGGATGTTTTCTACAGTAAATCATTTATTGTCATCATGTTGGTTTGTACAGCGTAATACGGAGCACTTTATAGCAAATGGCTATGTCAGTAGATTTTAAAATTGCTTTCCCAGATTTCCGCCAGTGACTATCTTGGGATTCTCCCACGCATCTTCGCTTATGAGCTTCCAAAGCCTTTGAGTGGCCACCAGTAATTAATTGTATTGGGCGCCAAGCCAATTGCTGATGCCGGCACACACCGGGATCAGACACCGGTCTAATTAAAATGGTTGGCGTGACGATGAGAAGCCAAAACTCCAGCACCCATACTGTGGCTACCTTTGCCAGCCACAAAACAAAGTGCTTTGGCATTCTGATCCTGTTGCTATTGGAAGGATTATTGGAAGGACCCCATGGTTGCACATCAGTTTTCAAGGGTCATGCACTCCTAAGAGTTCCCATCTGCACTGAGGTAGCACTGTTCCACAGAGGAGCAAGGATTTGGTTTGTAATAGGTCCTGACCTTTCACTACTGACCACGATATAATACCTACAGAAATAAATGCATCAGCTCTGTACTAATGAAATGCATCCCCCCCCCATAATCTTAGCCTGTTGTGAATGAGCTTATCTTTTCTGACAAATCATCAACTTGAATGCTCAGTCAGAGATGCTCTTGGAAGACTGCGTGATCTCTGTCTGTCCTGTACGTACGGCGGATGGCATGGTACCATGTTGTAAACTTGAATGTAAGCATGACTAGTGTTATCACTGGGGGAGGAATGGGATCTTTAGTTTGATATGATTTGACAAACACGGCTAATGCTCACTGGCAGGACAAATACACCAAGAGAGCGGAAAAACGCCCCAGGGTGAGGGGAGGGTCAGGGTTGTCAAACAGGATGTGACTATACCTTTAACCCTTGCACTGCTGCATTTATCTGTTGTCTGACGTTATACAGTATATGGGTTGTTACTGTACATGTGGGTTGTGCAGTACCAAATGATACAGTATGGTAACTTTAAGGTTTGTGTGTGCACATAACACCTCAGCATGAGAGAGAGAGAAATAGACAGAGAGAGGGGGAGGGAGGTGGTGGTGGGGGGTAGTTTGAGAGGAAGATTCATGAACAATTTCCTCTCCTGCTGCCTGCTGGCGCCAGTATACCTGATACCTTCTTGTTCTTGGCCTTGCTGATACCGGCTGTTTGAGTGCTTCAGTAATGTCTGTTTCCTCTCTGCAGTTCAGTAATGACTACTATCAGTGCTGACTTTGCTGTGGACCAAAAGCACTCACTGGCCTGTTTGCCCCTGTCCGGCCCCACACACCATAGCTCACCATAGTGTTGTTTTACCATTAACATCGCTTTCCATTGTCACATTATGAAAACAAAGAGAGCAAAGCCCACATCTAAATATGGGAGGATATATCTTACAACTAATATAACTCAGCTGGTGTGATTTGCACTGGGGATTTGGAGGTCTGGCAGTTTAAAAGCCTCACCCAGTTTCCCAAGAAGTATGGAGTGAAGCAAGGTCTTTTTGGCCATCTAAAGACAAAGGAATGCAAATTGAATACACATGCAGAATCCAAGCCAAACTATAGATTTTATATTCTCTGACCATGGGAAAACATCAAAATCTGTCCGCCTCTTTATTGTTCATGTTGCATTTGCAAATGAGAAATATTTGAGAAAATTCAAAAACAAGGATCTACTGTCCTTCCACATGATGCATAAAGTCCTCTCTTGTACTTAAGGGACTACCCCTTACGTTTGGACAGTTTTCTAGTGCTAAACCAGTAGAAACTCCAGCTATCTGAAATGGGTATGCAGACCCATACTGTTAGGATATCTAACTAAGCTGTATTACGTGAGTGTAACTGCAGCTATCTGATCTGTATGAGGACAGTTGTGTGCATCGTGTGAAATCTGTACAGATCTACTGAGTCGACAACGTAAACCCATCAACATGAGAGCAGCTGAGCAGGGCAGGCAGCTACAATGGCTGGTGTCTCTGGAGCTTTCTGAGAGAGGAGTGCAGCCCGGCACTGCTCGAACCTTTTCCTGGTCAATGAGTCCGAGGACAGGTATAAAGAATATTTATGGAGTGACCTGCGGAGCCATTTGCCCGCAGCACAAGCTGAGCTGGCTGTCGGCCGGCTCTGCAAAGATTAACTTTGACGTTTCCTCGCCCAAATCCACTCTGATTAAATATTTGCAGGCTCATTTAATATAAATGTGAATTAATGGTCAGTCAGTGAGTTCATGTCCGCTCCACTTGAGTGATGGCCGTGATTTGGCTCCCAGACTCCTATGGCACCTCCCATCCCTTGTCTATCTTGTTTCCTCTTCCTCTGTCTTCACTGCATTCTGCACATGACGCAACCTGACGTTTATCCACTATTCTCACTTGGTACTAAAAGGTTGACCTGCAATGGCTCTGAGCTGCACGCACAAGTGTTGGGTAGTTATGTTGAGAGACTTTCATTCACAGCACTGCAGACCTAATGTGAGACCTGACTGAGTTATCTTTCTCTTTCCTCTAATGAAGGAATGGCACAACGTCAGTCTGTACCGCACTATTTAGTCTAGTCAAGTCCACGCTCTTGTTGCTGTCATTTGAACCTGCAAATTAGTTTTGAATAGGATTAGATTTCATTTTCATAATTGGGTGGATATAAATAATTAATACCAATGACAAACCTCTGTGTGTGTGTGTGTGTGTGCGTGTGTGCGTGTGTGTGTGTGTGTGTGTGGCCTAGGGATGTGCTGTGCCGTGTGTGTGTGTGTGTGTGTGTGTGCAAGTTTTGCATATGTGAGAGACAGAGGAGACGGAGAGTGTTGCCAGATGTATCCCTATGTAAGTTTTTCCATAAAAAGTGTCTACATGTCTACTGTCATGTCTTCTGTTCCAGTATAGAGACTGACTGATAACGTAGCAGCAACTTGAACTTCTACCTCGCTGCTCTATAAGCTGTAGCGGTGGTAAAGTGCCATATCACTTGTGTCGTGATCATACAGCCTCAAAGCAATGGTCTCTTGTGCACTCTTGCTAATGCCCTTGAATCCAAATACTGAGACAAGACCAAAAAATTATTCATGGTTACAGTGTCAGTAGACTGTAGGAGTGACTTTTCCATATTGTTTATACAGCTGTTGAGCTGTGGACATGCAGTATTATACTGTAGGTATAACGGTTGTTCGTGGGAATGAAAGGTCTGAAACACTGAACACATCAGTCATTTTGGAAGAATGAGGTCTGGACAAATGAGGCTCTGTTGTATTGATGTTAGTTTACTGGATCTCATGGGTCCGGGGCATGAATCCTGTCAGTGACCTTTACTTCCTTCCCCCTCAACTTTGATTTCTCCACTTTCAACACCTATCACTCATTTCTCAGAACATTTACTATTTGTCATTTGTGAACTTTATTTGACCTGGACTGACAGGTTTTTAAAGTAAACACAAAATAACATTGAATAACTCAAACATTGACCAATAAATCCCAACCAAGAATATTCTAAACTACTTTGTTGAGAAGAGTTGAGAAGTTACTGAACTAAATGGAGGGGCAACGTTTTTAGAAGTCAGTCAAGATCAAGAGCGTTCCTATGAACAGAGACTGGTTGATTCAGATGAACGGAATATGATCCATTTCTCCTTGAGTGTCCCAGACTCTTCCCAGACCAGGAGGTAAGCTAGACAAGCGGAGAGTTCAGGGGGGGTCCATGGTGCTGGTGAGGTTTCAGGTGACAAGTATTTTGTAGACTTGTCCCGAGGGAGACAGACAGCCACAGGGGCAAGTGTCCCCTCCAGCGTTCTGGAAAATTCCATGACCCTGAGGAAAGTGTTGCATTACACCTTTCAATTGTACCCTCTGAGGTATGTCTGTGTCCCCGAACAGAGACCCCTTTGAAAGAGAAGTTAGGAAGTGGAGATTCAAGCCCTTGTAGTGATCTGTGGAAAATAATAAATATAATTAGGCCTGCAGGACATACAATATTTTATAAGCAAAGTCAATCCAATATACTCTGAATTTTATGGATGGCCAGTAAATGAACGGTCTACAGTATCTCAGCATTTTTTTCAACCTTTCTTTATCGACTGAAAGCCAACTGAGAATGCTTGCTCTTTTACTGCATCATATTCACTTATCATCAATTATCACCGTGATGTTTTAATTTCCTTCTTACACACATTGCTTCTCAAAAACATCAGTGAAAATGCTGTAGGGTAGAGCACAGTGCTTCTGTTTTTCTCCTTCCCCTCCTGGTTTAACCCAATTTATCAGAGATGATGAAGCTTTTAGAGCTGGATCCTGAGGAGTTTTAATGGTGGAGTAAAGACTCCCCCACTGTTCAGTAGCAAGGTAACATCTTCACAGTGCTACGCTTCCTATAGACTAATTACGTGAGTTACATGGTGCCCGTTAGTGGTTTGGGGTGGTTGTATACAGTATGTGCGTGTGTTTGTACCTGGGTGTCTACAGATCACAAGATTTGGGCAATTTATTTTGCAGATGATGAAAAAGAAAGATGAAGTAGTGCAACGACAGCATTGTAATAACTTAGTTTACGGTTTTACTGCCCAAGCTTTCAGTAGTAGACCATCATCAGAGCATCCAAAAGCAAGACATGTAAACCAAGCATAATGTTTGATATATCTATGTAGCTATGTGTAGGTATATGTATTTAACTGTGATGCTGGGACAGTAAACTTAATCACCAAAATATCAGGACTGAATTTGACATGTTTTGCGTCATAATTTTCCAGGTTATGTAATGTTATTTCTCCTTTCACACCTGCAGTAAAGCTTACTCAGGCTGTTCTATTCTTCTTTTTTGTTTTTCTTGCAGATGGTGAATCACAACCTCCCTCCCAGATCGTCTCAGTGAGTGGCTGGGGTCAGACCAATGCGAAGGGATCTCAGCTCAGCCAGTGGATAGAAACTATCTGCACAGTGTGGGAGAGTGACAGTGTGGTGCCGGTGTGGCATCTCTGTAAGGTTCATAACTGGTGTGAAAGCAGCGTTCAGTGATCGTCTTTCACTCTGAGCCACTCACCTTCCATGCCATGGCCCCACCACTAGCTCTCAGGACTGGGCTGTCAGAGGGAACATAAGAGACGTGGAGACCACTAGAAGACCTCATGTGGCTGAACAAGCGTGCATGAGTAAAAACTATTTTTGACCTTCATACAAAAGGATTAAGACAAATTTGCTGACTCTCTATTTTAATTGGTCCTCTGTGGGACTTTGGGGGGGCAGAAGGGAGTGCTGGTATTGTTTATTTTGCTTTATGAGTTTTCATCACTGGGAGAGTGTGATTGAGTGGCAGGGGAAGCCAGCATGGCCAGGCCTCTGCTGAAGATACAGCGCTATTTCCGCAGGAAACCTGTCCGTTTTTTTTCCCTCATCCTCCTCTATTTGACTGCTGGCAGCCTTGTGTTCCTTCACTCTGGCTTTGTCGGGGACAACTCCCCAGGATCCAGCGGGGGCCGAGACCCCCTGGTTGCTTCAGAGATGGGTAGCCGGACATCATCTTCAGACAATCGAGGGCTCAAGGTGGCTAGGGTGATTAAGGAGACACGCAGACCAGGCCGGAGGTATGGCCCTCCATGGATGAAAAAGACTGGACGGGAGAGCCAGGACTTGGAGGGCAGGGGTGGGGATTACACCAGCAATTGGAACCGTGCCCTTAAAGGACGTAATGCCAAAGACATGGACGAGGGAAGAGGTGGGTTACATCTTACTAGTGGTACTCTGCCAACCAAGGATAGCTGCATTTCTACACTGTTGCAGTGGTATTGTTTTCATTTTGTCAGTCTACCAGACTAGGATCAGAACCTCCTCAGACCTTATCCCTGCAGCTTACAATTCAAACATGATATGGGATAGTTTGTAAGCTAAAATATTCATGTATACATTATCATTAACACTATTATTACAATAGTATCACATTTTTGTTGTAATTGGTAATTAGGAGGTTGTGTGGATTCAAAGAAATTAAATGTATTTCCTTTCCCTCCACTACTGTAGGTAATGTGAAAATGATTCAAGGTTGCCTCTGTGATTGTAAACTGCACAATTTTAATGGCTGAAAAGTTGTAATTGGCCATACAGGCTTTTTTTTTGCCTTTTTCTTGGACAGATTCCTTCATGGATTCAAGCAACAAAGACATTCTCACACACTACACTGTCTCCTCTGAAAAGGTTTATATGGTTTACATATACTGTGAGGCGATACACTTTCCATCACATCGAATCACAAAACCTTGAGCACTAAGGACAAATCTATACACATGTTTAAAGATGCTCTTCTTTAGCAGACATCTCTAATCTTGAAATTATGAAATGATGTGAAATGATGGAGAGTCATTTGTTTTGGCTCCTGGAATGACTGGGAGAGCCTTCAACATAGAATAGAGATCATAGTTGAACAGCAGAAATAGGAAAGCAAAATCCAAAAAGATATCTCATATTTACACCTTTTATTTCTCCTACACCAAAATTATCTTTTTTTAAATGTCTTTTTATTGCATCTTATAAACTGCAGAGTAATACAGACATTAGACAATAACAAAGAATAAGAGACAATAATAAAGTGGAAAAAAGAAAACAGGAGAAATTAAAGTATAAATAAAATAAATAATAAATAATGTGCTAACAGTGTCAGCTACATGATGTGCTTTCACATTCACAGATCTAGAAACACATATTCATTCCCTTTCATCCCTCCAGGATAAACCTGAAAGTCCTGATGGCAAAACTTGTGTTTTTTCAGGGCTAAGATACTTCAGAAATGAATCCCACACTTAAAAGAATTTATATGGCCTGTCTCTCAGCACTGTGGAGAATGCCTCTGTGGGAATTAAGCCTGTGACTATTTGAATCCATTGAGCAACAGAGGGGCTTTTATCGGTTATCCAAAGCAATAAGATACATTTGCGAGCACTGTGCAAAAATATTTGCGTGTTACGAAAGTCAAAGGGGATCTCCTCTCTAATCCCGAGTACACACGCCATGGAGCCGAGTTTTAAAGAGCGGTCAAATATTTGGTCTAACTCTCTCAGGACCTTAGACCAGAAGTCTATGTGTATGAGGGTTCCTTCCATATTTTGACACTTGTTACAAAGAGTTACATCATGCAAACAATGTACAATTTTGAATTGCATCTCCCAAGCTGAATTGCAAGCTAGATAATGAGGAGGTGCTCACATGCATCTTTCCAATCTGCAGTTTCAATTAGAGCACCAATGTCAGCCTCCCATTTAGTTTTAGTTTCATCAGCATTGTCTGTACAGCAGTCAATCATCAAACATTTGGATGCTGATTGCTTCTCAATCGGGGAAATGCCAAAGCCACCAGGGAAGAGCTTCACATTTTCGACTATAAAGCTATGGAATCGGTAATATTTGAGTGAATCTCTCTTGGACATGGACATGAAATTTACAACAATTTGATTAAATGTCAAAAGTTTTCCATTTTCAACAATATCATCAATTGTATGTATTTGTGTTTCCAGTCTGTGTTTCCGCCGTTCAGACCCAGAGCAAAATCTGGGTTTTGGTGTATTGGGGTTATAGGAGTGAGAGACATGCAGTCTGTCCTTCAAGCTTACGCACCTGCTTCCATAAAGTCATCATGTTTTGGAGTATGGGGTTATATTTAGTCAGTGCTATTGATTTAGCTGGGGA
This sequence comes from Diretmoides pauciradiatus, assembly GCA_900660315.1. NCBI lineage: Eukaryota > Metazoa > Chordata > Actinopteri > Trachichthyiformes > Diretmidae > Diretmoides > Diretmoides pauciradiatus. The sequence goes on along the minus strand of CABFOS010063464.1, from coordinate 8,114 downwards.
TAAATATAAAAGATCACACAGGGGGGCCGTACCTATGTTGATAGCCTCTAGTCCCATCCAGGTTCTTGGTCACCTATAAACCATTCAAGAATAAACCGAAGCTGAATACTTAGTTGATATAATTTAAACGAGGGACCAGCTAGTCCACCAAGCCTAGTCAGCAGCAAGAGATAACTATCTTATTCTAGGGTTTTTCTTACTCCAAATAAAAGATATAATGCTGCTGTATAATCGATTGAGAGCTTTTCCCGGAAGCAAGATCGGAAATGAATACATCAGACGGGGCAATATAAAATCTTTTTTAACACTAATATGAGACTGAAGGCATTTTCTCCAATTTCTCAAGTTCAACCCAAGAGAAACAACCACATATAAGCTCATGTTTATCTCACTCTGATCCAAATGATCTTAAGTGTCATTAACTCTCCTGAATGTCTTCATGCAATCTCATGGTCTCATGAGATTAGAGAGAGATCTCAAAGAAATGTTTTGTGGCCAACAGCCATATAGTAGGAGCTTATTACCATTATATATGTCACATGTTAGCATCTCCACATTTACAGTGTATCTCATGAATTGATTCTCTGTTATCTCCTCATTGCTCCTCAGGGGGTTTTAGGAGAAAATTCCCAGATGTAGGTGATCACAAAATGATCTTAAGAGGTGATGAACAGATGGAGCAAAAGACTTTCCCTCGAAACACAAAGATCATTGAAGTATAAGTCAGGTGGATTGGAGACTAAATTTCCAATAAGGTCTGAGTGATTATCTGTATTAGCCCTGTAATGGACTGGCAATCGGTCCAGGGCGTTTCCCTGCATTTCACTCAATATAAGCTGGGATAGACTTCAGCCCCACATTGAATTTGAAGACGATCAAGCAGTTAGAGAAAATTAGTCTGGTCCAAAAAGTCATTTTGCGGGTATTACAGTTTAGAGTGCAATAAATCTTAGAGCAATGTTTTTGTAGTAGGTCAAGGTCACATAGTATTAAGCATATCTATCCAACATGGAGACAGAACAACAAACACTGTTTACACTGTACATTCAAGCTTTGGATTATCTGATCCAATCAAGGCCCATCAGTCTTTCCTTCTTTTGCCCTTCCCTCCCTATTTCTCTTTCTGAAATGGTAACCCCACAGGACCACAGTTGGGTCTGATGATAGCATAATTAGTAGCTTCAAAGCATTTATTGGCTTTCCTTCATCCACCAGTCCTCAGAACCCCACAGCTGCCTTCAGGATACCGTGGCACCAGATGCCTACCACAGCACAAGTCCCACTGTATGGTCCCATAGCATGCAAACATACTGTCACATACTATATGATATGACTCCTTTTAGGAATGGAAGACAGTAGAAAGAGTAGGGTTGAGTTATTGTTGATATAATATGAGCTACTGGGTACTAAGTTATTGTGAATGTTTTATATATAGTACAAACA